>SNQJ01S0288607.1:0-10859 GCA_010110895.2 Picea sitchensis | reverse complement strand
CAGGAACTAGACTTAGAAACCACTTAGTACTTTGGGACCTGCATGCCTCAATGGCAGGCCTCCTCACGTTCGACAGTAGGTCTACATCATTGACCTCTGATCGAATGATTCCATGGATGTTCAACTTCAGCTCATCTATTCACATTCGCTGGAATGTACTAGGGTACCTTGGGAATCATTGACATTAATGATGATCTCCCTCGCACTTGTTAACGATTCACACCATTGACCGGTAATCAAGTGGTTTCTGCCATGTTCGACGTCAAGACATTTGTTCGCATGGTCAGATTCGTACCATATTGGGATTGGTAAGAAGACCCTGGGTTGAGTGACCACTTTGATATATGCTTTGCCCAGGTTGTGAAGGAGTTTCTATTGGACAAAGAACACACACACTGTAACATAGATCCACTTTGTATTGGTCGTGGCTATGTCTTGTCATCTCGTAGATCCACTGTGTATTCTTCGTGGTTACGATCAGTTCATGTCATTAAAGTATAGATCCACATTGTATCTTCGGTGGCTATACCTTTTGTCAATACAATTATGGATCCGCAGTGTATTTTATGGCGGCCATATCTTGCAAGTCTTTATCACCCAAGCATAGGTATGCCTGCCTTGGGATTTGAAATATGTCATTATATTTGTTGGATGTTTGTGTGTAGATCTTGTCAGGTTCTCCAAGTCTATACCCTTGCTTGAGAGTCTACAAAGTATTTCAGCTATCAGTTCGCATCTTCTAACTTCATAATTTGGGGGGCATTCTGTTACACATCAAAATTGCTCAGCTGGATAAGTGTCGCATTATCCCTCTCAATTGTCGTAAGTGTCGCATCTTCCCCACAATTTTCACGAGTGTCGCAAGTTGGTCACTAGTGTCGTAAAGGATGTTCAGACATACTGTCATGATAACGACGCTAAGGAGACACTTATAACATCTCACATGACTGATTTGAAAGAGGAGAACTGATCTATTGAAGTCAAACAACCTTTTGCCATCTGAAAGCACCCAAAAAACTAAGTTTTGGAGAGGCGCGCTCCCCCTTACACTATCTCGGAGCGTCGGCACTCCCCCTTACATTGTTAGGGAGCGTTATAACGCTCCCCTGGCCCTTTTAAGGGAGCGCTATAGATTTTGAGAGCGCTGGCACCCCCTAAAGCTTACTAGGGAGCGCTACAATGATTTGATGGCCCTTTTGGGGGAGCGCTACCTATTCTGGGTGGTTGTTAAGCTATTGAGATGAACGGGGGAAGCATATTTTCATTCTTGGAAGGCAGTTGGATTTGAATCCCTAGTCCAGCCATGATCCTAGGGCAGATCCTCAATTTAAGGAGGAAAATCCTCACCTTCCCCAAAGATATCTCAAGTGGTTGGAGCCTCTCCAAAGCTATATAATCAAGCTTTCTAATGATGAAAGAAAAAATGCAAAATGGAGAATGCCACCAAACTTATGATCTCATAAGTGGTGTTGGGGGAAGAATTGAACATATGAAACCTATGATCTTGGAGGAAACTTACAGTCATCCAAAGGAGAGTGATCAGTGAAGCTGTTGTTATCCAGGTTGTGGATCTTTTAGGCAAGGGTTAGATGAAGGGGACTTGACGAAGCTGTCACATTCGCATCTACGATTGTAAGTACCACTGTCGTTATTCTCATTGATATGGCACGTTTGGCCTATTTCTTTCTAGTTTGCGTCTGATGTTACATGAACCTATCATTGAGTGATAGATCTGTTTTTCAAGCTAATATCAATAGAGTAGGAAGTGGTCGTATCTTGTTTTGCCCGCAGAACTCAACGAGGAGTGAAAGAATTGGAGCGCAACTCAGAGCGTGCAGGGACAAACGTCGATAATAGGTACTTCTATCATCCTTACTTCTCGTGTATTAGTTTAGATAGATTTGAAAGGAAGTCAGTGTCCACGTTAAGCACTTTTTTGTCTAGGGTTAAGGTCAAGCGTTAGAGGTGATCTAGCTGTCCGCAGGGAGATTTTCCTACAACACATATGTTCAAATGTAACTATAGTAGTTGTATTTAAACAGAAGATATACAAGTCTCGTTTATTTACATGAGTTACAATATGCAAGTTTTAATCGAAACTTACGAAAATCGATGTGAAAAATGATTGCTTCTAGGAAGCAGATAAAGAAAGCACATAAAAATATTTATTGTTTTTCTTTTATAAATTTAAATAATCTTATAAAAAAAGGTTAATGAAACATGAACATGTGGATAGTCAAAGCTGAACCATACATTGTAGTTTCAATGATATGTAAATGACAGAAAAATACAAAGAAGCTATCATGTCAATGAATTAGTGAGGTGTATATAATCCTCTGCATGAGTGGTGAACATCCAACTGCCATGTCCAAGAGAGAAATCTGCAGTGAACCTTATGAATGTTCTAAATAAATTCAGAACATGTATTGGCAGCTTAGGTTTTAATGATAGAAAAAGAAATACAAACATAAACCTGTGATCTCATAATTATATATGATTACAACAAGATAAATCTGGAAGCAATCTATGCATTTTATCATTCAATTTAAAACTCAAATATAAATCTCATTATTTAAATCGAAGATATAATCACAACATTTGTATTTTGAGGAAGCAAATGATAGATGGTATTTATAATATAAACCTCCTACACATCACAAATCATTTAATCTAAAGATATCAGACCTACACATGTAACAGGATTAAAAAAATAATAATAACAACATTATAAACAAAAGGCTAAAGCCAAAATGCATATATGTCGTTCTATTAAGTTTTTGGAATCACTTGTCCATTCTGTAGTCCTGGAAGAAATTGTTTAGATAATAGACTTTAAAGATTGAAAAAATTAATACATAAATGATAATAATTAACCATGTATTGATAAAAAAGACTAAATCTATTTAAATCAATGCATAATCAATTATTCAAAGAATATGAATATATTATAATGAAAATAAAACCATTTTGCTTACAGGAAAAAAGCCATTAAGCAACCTGGAATTCCATATTCTTCTTTGAAAATACTCGTCCATTCTCCCAAAGATTCCAGCCATCCATTTCTCTATTTGAAAAGAAATAAAAAGTTTACAAAAACAATAATATACAAAAGAGAAAGGATTAAAATCCTCCTCTCCAATTTTTGGATCTCTATGGCTCTGATCTTTCTCATATATTTATAAAATGAATGAACAGTCTGGGCGTCACTATTAATTTCCGCCACCTAAAATTTTCCTCTAAAAGAGACCGAAATATCTCTCAAATCGTGCATTTGTTTGGGAAAATCTCTATGCGGAAGGTAAATGGGTCCATTTTGGTTCTAGGTTTTCAACCGTTTCTTCTAATTCCTCACGGTTTGGTTGCAATCAATTCTACAAAATCGTCTATCTGATCTCAACGCCTTTCCAAATTTTATTTGTTGTTGCTCATAAAATTATTTGTAGAAATCCAAAATTATTTTTGGATCAATCATCTTGAATGTATTTGGATAATAAAATCAATCCATGATCATATCTGTATCAAATATTTGATAATAGAAACCTTTGAAACAAGAAGAAACCTAAAATAATAACTTAAAAATTAATAACCTAAAAATTGTGAATAAAACAAAATCTAGAAAAATAAAAAATGAATTTAAACTAACTATAACTTATAAACAAACATTATTTATAATATGTTTTCAAATATGATCTAGAAGCTTCAATTTAATGAAGAAAAATATTAATTTTAGTTTTTTACAAAATCAAACAAATGATAGATAATTCTTTGATTATTATTATTTTGAAATAAGATGCAAAATGAATTTAATTAATTAATATCACCAAATGATTTCATGAAAATGAGAAACCAACCAAGATATTATTTGATGAAGTATTGAACACATTATTTAAAATAGTCAAACTTGCTAATGAGCAAAATAATGAACACACCATCATAATTTAAACAAAAGTAAACATTTGATAAAAAATACATTTTTGTTTAAATTGAGATTTTTATGCTCGTTTATAAATTTTGACATATACTCTTCTAATAAATATATCATACTATAGTGAATGTCTTAAGTTTGTCTCAAATCAAGCCAAGGTATGGAACTATTTGAAAAGGTTGATTCTGTAGCTCATTATAATTATCGAGATTCTAACGGGGGCCCTTTAAATTTTGTAAAAATATAAGGGGAGTTGTTGGGGCCCAACAAGTTGGTGCCAAGCTCTTGGATGATGAGGCAGGTTCCAGACCTGCATTCTATGGGCTCAGATCTACCACTGAGACACTTGTATGGTTACATTATTGTCTTGATGGATACTATTGTTTGATGTATTGTGAATTTTTAGGGAATTATTGGTATGGATTCTATGATATGGTTCAGTTTGGATGATTTGGTTGATGGAGTGATCAGTACTCTTGTGATTCAGTGGTGACATGATTGCTATGCTAGACTAGTTGTTTATACATGATTGAGATAACATTCATATTGATTTGTTGTGGATCATGAGCAAGCTATCAGAGAGCTTGGATGTGTTGTGACTAGCTAGTGATCATATTGGATAGCCAAAGACAGAAGAGAATGATATATTGATTGCAGAGAATCTGAGTTGATCTTGAAGGACAAACCCTAACAGCTCAAAAGGTATACGCAGGTTGTTGTATACGATGACCGCATGCATACGCAGGTTGTAGTGAGTCAGGGTGCATGCACCCACTGGTTGCACTACTGACAGGTCATGTACCTGTTGACAAATTGATATATGTTGAGGATTGTTGCCTCATCTCAGTTGGTGTTGAGGGTGTAATTTGAGTCTTTCATTATAGAGCTGATGCTCTTGTAGAGTTTTACTCTATTTAGTTGTTGTTGGAAAACCCCTAGATTGTTGTCCATAATAAAAAAAAAAATTGTACATACATCTTGTGTTCTTTATGTTCCTTATGGTGATGACTTGTTGATGATACATTGCTGATATATGTTGTTGATATGTGTTCACATCTAACTGGTTATAAATGACAGCAATGAGTAATGAATAAAGGTTGAATGTTAACTAAAGAGTTTTATGTAAAGAGGGAAGTTTTGGGAAATAGAGCCCCACACTCATTCACGCCACCTCTAAGTGTGGTAGGTCTGTCCAAAAGAGGGCACATAGGAGGAGGTCACATGCGAGGAGGTCACACTAGAGGAGGGCACACGTAGAGGAGGGCACACAGGAGGATAGCACATGCAGAGGATAAATATGGTTTGACTTCTTTCTCCTATCAATTGAGTGTCCATGCTAATTGTTTGTTGAAATTCTTGATATAAATATGGTTTGATGGAATGTAATGGTTGTAGGGATTTTTTCAGAATGGGATTGCATAGTTAGCACTAGAGTTGTTTTATTAGATCCAATTTAAGAGCATGATTTAAACTTTACAAACTTGATGGAGAAAAAATTTCCATAGGTAAGACATACATCATCCAAATGCAAAAAAAATAAAATATTATCCATTTCCCCCTGCACTTACTACCTAGTAAATGACCTCAAGTAAACTTCTACGCTTCTCTCATCAATGTCTTTCCCATCAGAGTGGTCTCATCCATAAATTGCAAATGTGTTATTTCTTCCACACCTTCAGTCGCCTTAAATCCATGGATAATGCCCAAGTCTCCCTTCTTCATATATCTGCTTGAGATATCAACAACAAACAAGAAGAAATAGTGCCCTGTATGAGCCCCCTGCAGGCCGTGAGGAATATGGAGGGAAAGTCGAACATAAGAGGAAGCAGTGTAGAAATGAGACCATAGCCACAGGGTCGTTAAAGCCAAATCTTTATCTCATTTTCATTTTTCTGTTTTTCCCAACTCTAGTCTGCGAATAAATCATATGCATACGCGATCCAATTTTATAAAAATAGAGTAGTTAGCCATGCTATAGTGAGTTTTTTGGGCCATCACTATCTCACCCAAAATCTGTCTCCCAGGGATGAGCCTCCCTTGTTCCTCAAGGATTAGGGTAACCAATAAGAGTTTGAGCCTCTCTATTTCATATATATAATATGAGCCTCATATTGCACTTCTAGATTTTCCCAGTCTAAAATATTTATCCTTACAATAAAATATCTACAAGGAATCATTCAAACTTCGTGAACAAATCAATTTATAATTCTACATTTAACTCAATCTTCTACCTCCAAATGCATGACAAAGTCCATCAATACATGGAATCCATTGTGTGACACTATCACATAGCATTTTTATCCCCTAGTCTATCTAGAAAATATCATGTGCGAGTGGTGATAACTTCATCAAGCCTACTACTACAATACATGGAAGTGTTCACACAACTACACATCCAAATCTAGATTCCATATTCATATTAGGTAATTATTCTCAAATTTAGTTTTGGATTATTGGTTGTTTGTTTTCTTAAATTGACATGTTTGAAAGAGATTGCATTGACTAAGCCTTTAACCATTCTTTACCAAGGTACCCTATTTTCTATCACTCTACTAACCCTTACCCTATTTCCAATGCTAATCCTTGGAGCCCTCTTACTACACCAATACCTTCTCCCACTCGGCCTCAAAACCATAAATTCACTAGTTGTTCATCCTCCAAACCAAACCAAGGACATGACTTCTAATAAAGTCACACATTATGTGACAGATTGTCATATATTAAAACATCATGTTGGATCAATATTCTTAGACCCCCCCCCATAGAGCCCTCCCCTCCATCACATCTAGAAATCATTACCCTACCCAACTAATCCATTTATCCTTCTCTACATTCAAGACAATGCCATTCAATATCCTGACATCCTTTTCACAAATTCATTAGTTGTTCATCCTCCAAACCAAATCAAAGACATCACTTCCAATAAAGTCACACATTTTGTGATAGATTGTCACGTCTTAAAACATCATGTTGTATCAATCTGTTTAGACACCCCCCATAGATCCTTCCCCTCCAACATTATTTCCAACTCAAACCTTTCCTCCATTCCCCACCAGCCACTAAAGGCACTTTCCAAATATGTGAAATTCCAAGATCATGGATTTCCAAACTATTGATCCCCACTTGAACTCTTTGATAGGTCTCAAATCCAGTTCTCCACTGAGCCTCGGGGGATATGCAAATATATGCAAATTTATGTAACTTATATGAAACTTATGCAACTATGCAACTATATGAGACTTATGCAACTATATGCAACTATATGACAATTTCGTATGCAACTATATGCAACTATATGACAATTTCTTATGCAACTATATGCAAATATGGAACTGTATACAGCTATGCAACTATATGGAACTATAAGCAACTTTATGCAAAAATGCAACTTATGCAACTTATGCAACTATATGAAACTATATGCAACTTTATGCAACTATATTGAAAGTATATGCAACTATGAAACTATATGCAACTATATGCAACTTATGCAACTATATTGCAACAATTTCGTATGCAACTATATGCAAATATGCAACTATTTGCAACTAGGCAACTATATGCAACAATGCAACTTATCATGTTTTTTAGTGACTGTATGCAACTTTATGCAACTATATACAACTATGCAACTATATGCAACTTATGCAACTATACGCAACTATATAAAAATATATGCAACTATGAAACTATATGCAAATATATGCAAATATATGCAACTATGCAACTATATGCAACTTATCCAACTATATGCAACTATATGCAACTTTATGCAACAATGCAACTTATGCAACTATATTGCAACAATTTTGTATGCAACTATATGCAACTAACTACAACTATGCAACTATATGCAACAATGAAACTTATCATGTTTTTTAATGACAATATGCAACTATATGCAACTTTATGAAACACTGAAACTCATGCAACTATATGCAACTTTATGCAACAATGAAACCTATGCAACTATATGCAACTATATTGCAACTATATGCACTATGTTGGTACCAAAAACGTATCTTTTTTTTGAGAACTTATCTTCTTGTTTTAATGGGTGTAGGCACCACCAAATAGGTATCTGTCAGATCTATCTTCCTCAAGTGATGATCAAGATATACTAAGAGAGGTTGAAAGTGAGACGTGTTGTACTAGATCTATTGGTTCTAGATCAACTAGGTGTTTTGGAGTAGTAGGTATGTGTCTCAAGGTCTTGGAAATGATATAGGGAATAAGGCCATGCATTAGGTTCTAAAGAAATCTTAGAGTCATCTAGAGCCATGAAAAATGCCTCAAAGTAACACACATAAACTCAAGAGGGGTATCCTTGGCCTCTAAGAAATGATGTTAGTGCTCTCACAAGGTTTTGAGCATTAGCTATGGGTCTTAAGGAATTGATATGGTTGAGGGGGGAACCAAAGGCTTAGTTGAAGTACAAAGCTTCTAGGCATCCATGGTCAAACATGACACCTCAAACTAGCACACCCAATCTCTCAAGGTTTTATGCAACTTATAGGGCTCAAATTTCATGAATGACACCTCAAACCACCATAGATGACCTCTCGAGGGTATGTTTGGAATTCAAGTGGGAGTATGGGTATCAATAGGATATTTTCAGCACTGGGTATGGGTCTTGGGTCCTTGGACAATATCGAGAGAGGAAACCCCCTCCTTCCATCCCATTGTCTCCTTCACAGTCTTTCATATAGAAGAGCACAACCCTATCCTTTATAGTTTGTACAACTTCATCAAAACCGTTACGCCCTATGCATACAATGGATTAAACAACAACTCAATCATCTTGTAATATCTATCACAACCAACCCCAACATTATTTCCAACTCAAACCTTTCCTCCATTCCCCACCAGCCACTAAAGGCACTTTCCAAATATGTGAAATTATAGGATCATGGATTTCCAAACTATTGATCAACTTTATGTAGCTTATATGCAACTATGTGCAACTTTATGCAACTTAAGAAACTATATGCAATTATATTGCAACTATATGCAATTATATTGCAACTATATGCAACTATATTGCAACAATTTCGTATGCAACTATATGAAAATATGCAACAATATGAAACTACAACTATATGCAACTATGCAACATGCAACTATATGAAACTTGCAATATGTAACTTATGCAACTTATGCAACTTTATGCAACATGCAACAATAAATTATCTTATTTTTTTAACGAGTGTAGGTACCACCAAATAGGTATATTTCGGATCTATCTTCCTTGAGTGATGATCAAGATATACTAAGAGAGGTTGGAAGTGAGACGTGTTGTACTAGATCTACTAGTTCTAGATCAACTAGGTTGGAAAAGGTAAGGAAAATATTTCGTATATGCATGCAATTGTTTATTGCCAACGGAGGGTTGTGTAATTATGATGCTGAGAGCATAGGTGACATTGAGTTTCCCATGAGGTATAAACATCTAGTGCAATGATGGGCACCTAAGGAGCTACTTGAAGTGGACACAGATTTCTTCATCGATGGGAGGATGTATTTCATTGCTCCTTCATCCTTACATGGATTGGGGTTATTTTACATGGATAGCATAAAGGTCGGCTATGGCACTGTAACTGAATTGATGGCGTATGTCAAACCATTATACAAATACAATCACTTGTTGATGTTGGTCTGATATACACAAAGTATGCGGAGATACAAAGTTGCCGCAAATTATATACAACTAATAGATAACAATCAAAATAAAGGGCCAACTATGTATATTGATGGAAGTCCAAAAGCTACTGGAAACATTGCGGGATTTATAAATAGTACACAACCAATGGAAACAACTAAGAAATCGAATTGCATATTTGAGGGACGTGAAGGAAAACGTATATTTGTATGTGCAACGAAAACAATAGTTCTAGGTGAAGAGTTGTTGATCGATTACAACTTCAATCGAATAGATGGAGGGGGTGCAACTACGGGGGTAAATATATTACATACCATTCAACTCAACCTTTGATCAATCATTGTTACAATTTATCGCTGCAATATTTCAATTTTTTACTGCATAAAGTTTTTACAATTACTTTCATAACTCTTGTTGATTAATTTATTGTGTCAACATCTATCCACGGTGACCGTGAGATATCACAACCTACATATGTCCAGGGTGACTGTGGAAAGGAACCCACTGTGCCTCAATAGGTAAATTTTGAATACAGTAACAACTTATGACTACAATGTCAACTAAATTTCATAAATTTCATTATTTTTTTTCTGATTTTACTGCAATATTACATTTTTTTAATGTTACAGGTGAATTTCATAACTTTTATTGATTGATTTATTGTGTCAACTTCTGTCTAGGGTGACCGTGGCAGAAAATCACCCGCTACATCTGTCCAGAGTGACTATGGAAAGGCACCCATTGTGCCTCAATAGGTAAATATTAAATACAGTAACAACTTATGACTACAACAACTAAATTTCTAAAATTTCATTATTTTTTTTTCTGATATTACTGTAATATTTCATTTTTTTAATGTTACAGGTGAATTTCATAACTTTTATTGATTGATTTATTGTGTCAAATTATGTCTAGGGTGACCATGCCAGAAAATCACCCATTAGATATGTCTAAGGTGATCGTGCAAAGGCACCCACTGTGCCTCATTAGGTAAATGTTAAATACAGTAACAACTTATGTCTACAACAACTAAATTTCTGAAATTTCATTATTTGTTTTTTGACATTACTCCAATATTTCATTTTTTAAATGTTACAGGTGAATTTCATAACTTTTGTTGATTGACTTATTGTGTCAACTTCTGTCCAGGGTGACCGTGTCCGAAAATCACCTGCTGTTATAACCCTAAAATGCACCATACAGGTTTACCTGGCATCAAGCCAACTCATGCCTCTTCCTAGCCAAAGCCATGCTGAGTAATTCCTCAAAAAACCA
>SNQJ01S0288606.1:0-10859 GCA_010110895.2 Picea sitchensis | reverse complement strand
AAGTCCTTTGGCAACTTGTCTAGTCTTGTACCTCTTGATCTCGTGAACCCATCTGCACCTGAAAATATTCCTTTCTGGTGGAATTGGAACCAGATGCCAAGTCTGATTCTTTAGGAGTGAGTCATACTCCTCTTGCATGGTTGATTGCCCTAATGGATTTCCCACAGCCTTGCTGTAGGTATGTGGATCTAAAGATTGAACCATATAACAATGCATGGGCATCGCAGGTTCAGAAGATGAAAGTATACGAGAAGGCTCCTCATTTTGAGATCGAGTCCTCCTTGAATTCAATGGATTCACTGCAAGGACACCTGCTGCATGAAGTGTGAACTTTTCTATCTTGGGCATATGCTGAAGCATCGACGCTGGCTTCTTATCTCGCTGTACTACCTGCTCATTTCCATGTACATAATCTGGGTGTCTGGAATCATCTATGATGTCTGGTACTGATGGAAGCACAAGAGTATCTGCATGTTTCACTGGAGGTGCATGCAAAGTACTCTTCCTATGTGTAAGCATACAACACGAGTCATCTTCAACAAACTTAGTGAATTTATACAACCTTGATTTGTGATCCACCTCACTAATTGCAATAATGGAATTGTCACGCATATCAAGTACATAAACTGAATCTGATGTAAATTCAACCTTTTTACCTTTAAACTTAGTGAATTTATGTTAACCTGATTTGTGATCCACCTTACCAATTTAAATAATGGAATTGTCACGCATATCAAGTACATAAACCTAATCTGATGTAAATTCAACTTTTTACCTTTCTCGAAAGTGATTTGATAAATCGAGAGCATATGGAAGATTTGGAACATGCAAACATTCAAAACTACCATTATGGAGTCCACTCTTCCCTCTCCTGCAACTACTATTGGAGTATCCCACCAAAAAAAAAATCCGCCAAAATCCGCTAGGTGAAGGGGACGTCGGTTGCTGGTCGTGATTCCTGACGACCCACACAATACACACATGCAAAGAATATAACACATACCCAACACTCAGCTTCATTGGGAAAGTATAAAAGCAATAAATGAGCAGCAACAGGAGGCCTAGAGCTATTATCCCACCGAGCCATAGGACAACGGGCTACCCCTTTCACAACTAGGGAGGAAAACACCTACCGCTTATTTCTTTTTATGATCTGCACCTGGGAGTATCGAACAAAGCCAACGCATCCCCACCTACCAGCATTGTTCGCACCCACTAGCCCTGATGAGTCGTAGTAATGTCGGTGACACCTAAAAAGGATATTTCACAAAAAGGAAATGATGAATGAGAGGAGCAAAGCTGGTTGTTAAAAGAGGGCAGATGTTGAATGCTCCCTCGTCCAATGATAGGAACAGAGAGAGGGATGATATGAAAGCTCACCATACGCAAGCGACGAACCCAAAGGAGAAACCTCTCCAACTAGCTAGCTGCTTGTTCTACAACTTGCTTCTGTTTTAGTTATTTGAATAGATGAGTTAATGTTTCCAAAACGATAGGCAATTGAATAAAATAGATATTCTTTCCAAGGATACGCAGATTGTTCCCAAGCTCATGACACGACTAGTTTATTTATTAATTGCTAGTCCAAAAGCATTAGAGCCTCGTATGTTGTCTCATGCGACACCAACCCCTTGGACATGGAGTGTGAGGAAATCCATCGTGCTTGCAAAGGTATTCATCGGATTAGTCCAATGCATTATCTTTAAAACATTGAACAATTGATGTTGTTCTTTTATGGTTTTGATTAAATGACATTCCTTTCTTAAAAATAATGTGTTTGGGATTCGCAGGAGGAGAAGATAATCGGAATACTGGGAAGCAAAAATGTGCAGCAGCGGAAGGAGATAAGAGAAACCTACTATGCAATGTATAAGGAGGACATATGCAAGCGGCTCGAGAAAGAGCTTCGCGGAAAATTAGAGGTGCATCAATAATTTTTATAATATTTCAGAGATCGAAGTCAACTTTTACATTTAGTTTAGAAAAATGTCAGCTCGACATAGGGTAATAGGATAAACAAGAGACACAACAATGCAATTTCTGGGCATGATTCTCCATGATTCCAATTGGAATCTGAAAGTTTAATTATAGTTTAAGCGTGAGCTTAGATTTTCTTATGGTTTAATATCAGATCAAGTAAATAGAAATGAATGAAAGGTGGATAAAGCATGTTAAAAATATTTTTAGTTTTTTCTCAATCATCGAAAGGGAAAAGCCACGATACACTGGAAATTGAAGGAAAAATGCTGACGATGAAGATAGTGTACACAACCAAAACCTTCAAGACTTTTGCAACAAGAAAGCCCTAACACTCCAGTTCTGGAGCTGCCATCGGATCTAGAAGTGACAATATTACAAAGTTGTAATCTTACTCGACCTATTAAATATGCTTGGTTAGAAGGTGAAATAAATAATATATAATTTTTATGACGACTGTCAATTTTTTTTATTAAGAAGTCACATGTCACTTAAAATACAATAGGTGTCCTGCTCCCCCGCGACTCCTTCAATTCCGCACAGCTCTGGGAAAGTCTAGCGACACTTTATGATCTAGTATTTGGTATCCTCCAGGAATGGATGACCTTAACTTCTCGCCTCCGTGGACACCATGTCAAGGTCGACTCCTTTCTCCGAGGACCTCACCTCTCGCAGGACTCCTCCGGCCCCTCGACATCGAGGACTTCAATGCAGAACCAAATCCGGCAAAGCAGCTATTGCCGATGCTAAGAAGGATAAAGATACAAAGCCAAACTCGAAGTAAAGTTGATGCCACAAAATGATCGACTGGGGACGATGACAAGTGTTGGAACGACCATAGCACTTACATCGTGGAGGAACTCTGGACAGAAGACATCCATCCCAAGTGGCCCAATTACTCACCGTATGTCTAGCTTGTCAGTTAATTCGCAGGGTGTTAGGTGTTGGTCTGTCAATTTCCTTCTAGTTTTAGCGGAGTATTTAGGAATAAATACTATGTTTCCAATAGACAATAGAAGCATCAATGTAGCTTTGATAACTCGATGGTGGACCGGTTTCCTCCTATAGCCTCTTTCTTCTTTAGTCTAACTTCTTATGTATTTTGCTTTGTTACTCCTCACAATGAGAGTGCACTTAATATATTTTACTTACTTACAAAAAATACACAGGGTGTCATTAAAAAAAACACAGAGTGTCACTTAAAAGGTCTCCTATGATCGTTTTTTTGTAGCAACCATCAACATCATTACCCTGATGACAGTTATCATTACCCTGATGACAGTTGCGGCCTAACCAATACAACGGACAACTGAACATCATTACCCTAACGACAACTGAGGCCTGACCAATACAACAAACCACTGAACATCATTACCCTGATGACAACTGCAGCTTAACCAATACAACAAAGATCAACATCCTAGAAATTTAGCAAAACACATCTGTAGGATTTTTCTTGTAAACATAAACAAAACCTCGAGCTTTCCAAATATACCTAGTTTTCAACAATATCGTACATGTTCACCTTTTCGTTGTAGAATATGGTGAGATGGGAAGCGGATGGTATACCTGGGTGACATATGGTGCAGTTATATTCTACAGGTGAGGGGCACGACAAAAATGATATGGAGTTCCTAGGAAATGTTTATGGCAAGCTCTACGTTCTGCACACAAAAATTTATATCAATGGTTCAACGAATAGAGAGAAACATTTCTATTTATGGTTCAATCCAACAACAGATTATCACAATTACTCAATTCTCCGGAACCCAAAGAAATTATGTAAACTATTCTCATTCTATCTCTATCTCTATCTCTTACTCTCCTGGTTTGATGTTCAATAAATTTAGACTTTTAATTTATTTTAGATTCAATGCCACAAAACATTGTTGTCATCAGTGAGCTGAAGAAACTCCCCTTCGATGCCCTAACTACACTCATCATCGGTGTTTGATAAAATATCCCCTTTGAGCTCTCAGTGAGAACTACCCCATTTAGAACCTGGTGAAAACTTACCTTTTGGTGCCCAAAAGAAACCTACCTTATTAGCGCCTAGAACTTCCTTATTTGGCACCTGGCGAAAATTTACCTTTTCGTGCCCAAAAGAAACACACCTTATCAGGACCTAAATGAACCCCCTTTTGGTGCTTGGAAGAAACTTCTCTTCAACACTCATCCGATTCTCTCCATTCGTGCTTCACTAATTCTATCCTACGGGACTCGACCGATTCGCTCCATCGGTGCAAGACCATTTCTTCCCATAGGCACGTTGAAAATTTTTGTCCATCGGTGCTTGTCCATTTCGTCCCATCAGCGCCTCAAAGACAACTTTCTTAGAGGAGTACCACGTCCACCGGTACGTTTCATACCACGCAAACAAAAGGTACGTTTCTTACCACGAAAAGATGAGTTTCAGATTCATTCTAAACGCTTTGAAGTTTTAGTTTTCCGATATATGCATATATTTATGACCTATTTTTTCAATATTTTCATTGATGGTTTCCCAATCAAAGTATTTGCAAGCAATGAAGACATAGGCATGCCATGTCCGAATCAGCAGGCAATGAGAGTGTTCTCAAGCTCAATTAGAGTGTTCTCAAGCTTATGGAACAAAGACCAGTGGGCAACTCAAGGGGGCGGGTTAAAATAGATTAGTCCCCCAAAGCGCAACCCATCACATGTTCAGAGATGACAATCCAGGTAATGTTATGTCTCATACTCCAAGCTAACCTGAAGCACGTCAACTCTAGAGAATGTGGGAATAAAAACACCCATTTAAGGTTAGTGAGGATAAATTCCATGAAGGAGAGAGTACAATACCTGCAATGTGAGGTCTCCCAAAGTTCGCCAGTTAGGTAACATATCCCTGCAAAATTGTTTCCAAGATCCAAGAGTAAATAGTTATATCAATGAAATTCTCACTATTTGTTATTTAAATGGAAAGAAAAACATTAATTAAGTAGATATCAAACGTATCATGGAAAGAATACTCATGACTTAATCAGTGAAATTATCAGTTTTTCTAGTCTCTAACAAATTTAGCGGATTGTAAATCACATGCAGATTTGAAGAAATCCGCAGATGAAGAAGATTAGCTTTTATTATCGATTTGTCCCCATAAATATGGAAACATTGAACATGATTTGTTGCAACTATCTGGTTTCTTTCACATTTTGGTAATACTTTCACATTTTCTAGTTCCATGAATTCATTTCTCTTATGTAATTGAATCCATATATTCATTTTTGCTTGTTGTTGTGATAACTTGAATTAGTATATTCATTTTTGGTTGTTGTTCACAGAGCTTGGTCAAATTCTTTTTAAATTTGAGCTCCCCACTAGACCAATAATGCATCTAGGCGGCATGGTCGTCAGGCAGTTAGGAAATGTTAAGGCGGTGAGCAGCCGTGGTTGTGCATGCAACTCGCCACGCCATTGGGGATGGCATCATCCACTGCAACAACTATCATAAACAAACAAATTCACAAATATGATTTTCAAAATTCATTTTTAATCTTTACAATTCATAAAAATAAATAGCATACACTAGGGCAATAATGTCACATCAACTAGCTCTAAACAATCAAATTTTGATTTTAACATTTAATAAATATTAAAATAAATCTCTATTTAAAATCTAAATCAAGATAATAAGAAATTTCACTTAAAAATTGGGTTAAATAAATGAAGGTGATTGAGAACATAGTTTATCGACTACATTATATTGGATCTCGTCTACAAAACCAAGAATCAAATAATATAACAAATTGAACCTACTAATAGGAGGTCAACCATCTTTAACCGTCGAGTGAAAGCTACAGTCCCCACCTTGGCCGGAGGCAAGGACTAACAAGATAAGGAGTGGCTTTGAATATTAATATAGATCAAAGTAAGTAAGTGCTATAAGGAAAAAAATATATATTCATAAAGTAGAGAAGATAGATAAAGTTCATAAATTTACCAACACCAAGATACATTTTAAAAAGATAAGGACTGACTTTGAATATTAATATAGAAGTGCACATTCATAAAAGTTTAAATAAGGATGAAGTATTATATATTTATTAAAGAGAATTATATAAGGTGAAAAGAAAGAAAAGTGAAGGAAGGAAGATACAAGTTCAAAATTAAAGGTATCATTAATCATAAAATTATTGATGAAATCAAATGGATTTTAATAACAAGTGAAAATAAATATTTATTTTATGAAGGTTGTCCAATTTCGTGTTGCAGATTATTTACATTAAAAGGGAGTATTCAAAGGAAGGAAATTAACATCATTATCAACATGAATCGTGATGAGAATTACATTAATATCATTTTGGAAAACCAATTATTAATTCCAGAGTTGAATATAATTGAAAATGAAGATATTTTTCGCAAGAAACAAAATGAAATCAAAGAGTTACAACTGACAATTGATGAATATGAATATATATCTCAATTGAGCGTTATAGATATGTATAAACAATAAATCGACATCATTATCGGGTTACCCAGGTTTAAAAACCAGGTACCTTCAGCTTAAACATGGAGAAAAGTTTGTAACGTCTCCCTATAAGGAGAAGATGATGACATTTCAAGACACTACTATGAGGTCAAAATAATACCTTCATCAAAAGATTTTAAAGATATCTATAAAATGAGATGATCCCTCAAGAAAATCAAAAGTCAATATCAAGGAAGCAAAAAGAATTTGACGAAGTTATCACAGATAAAAACGAAGAAATTTTACACTTAAAAGACCCCAATAAAAAAACTACTTATACAAATCAATAAGCTAAAGGATAAAAAACAACGCATTCAGAAGTTGGAACTGTCAACGTTTCATCACAACCTGCACATGAGATCTAGCTAAAGCAAATACAAGCAACGTTTATCAAGAAAAGGACGAGAGATTCAATATGGAAGAATGAGAAAATATATTCACACTACTCCAATGAGATAATAAATGATCATCATTGTGATCATTGTGATACAATGATTGAGTGGAATACACTGATATATAAGAAAGAACATTCCAAAATTAAGAAAAACAATCAAGCAGTTAACTTTCCTTGGGAATGCATGCATGCATAATAGTGATGATCTAAATATAAAGTCTAAAATAGAACTAGTCAGTTAACTCCCACTAAACTAGTGTGTCAAAAATAATAATTTCTCCAACACCCCCCCGAACATCACTATGGAGTAAAAATGAGTCCCGACTACTAGGCCATATTAGGTACTCATATACAATGAAACTACTGAACACTGAATAAAAAATGAGGAAAGAGGGAAAACGATGTGGGAACAAACCCTCCCCTCAAAATACAATGAATCAAAAGAAGAAAAGACAACTGCTACTCAACCGTGTTCTTCACTCCAAGATGATCATGCAAAGTCTGAAACTTCAGCTCACTGAAAGTCTTTGTGAAGATACAGAAATATTTATGGATTTGATGAAGTCCTTTGGCAACTTGTCTAGTCTTGTACCTCTTGATCTCGTGAACCCATCTGCACCTGAAAATATTCCTTTCTGGTGGAATTGGAACCAGATGCCAAGTCTAATTCTTTAGGAGTGAGTCATACTCCTATTGCATGGTTGCTTGCCATAATGGATTGCCCACAGCCTTACTGTAGGTATGTGGATCTGAAGATTGAACCATATAACAATGCATGGGCATCGCAGGTTCAGAAGATGAAAGTATACGAGAAGGCTCCGCATTCTGAGATCGAGTCCTCCTTGAATTCAATGGATTCAATGCAAGGACACCTGCTACCTGAAGTGTGAACTTTGCCATCTTGGGAATATGTTGAAGCATCGACGCTGGCTTCTTATCTCGCTGTACTACCTGCTCATTTCCATGTACATAATCTGGGTGTATGGAATCATCTATGATGTCTGGTACTGATGGAAGCACAAGAGTATCTGCATGTTTCACTGGAGGTGCATGCAAAGTACTCTTCCTATGTGTAAGTATACAACACGAGTCATCTTCAACAAACTTAGTGAATTTATACAACCTTGATTTGTGATCCACCTCACTAATTGCAATAATGGAATTGTCACGCATATCAAGTACATAAACTGAATCTAATGTAAATTCAACCTTTTTACCTTTCTGAGTGATCTGATAAACTGAAAGCATATTCATAGAAAGATTTGGAACATGCAAAACATTCTCAAAACTACCATTATGGAGTCCACTCTTCCCTCTCCGGCTACTGCTATTGGAGTATCATCCCCCATGAGAATATGGGGTCTTCAGCATGAATTCAATGAAGTGAAAACTTCCTCTTTCACTTCCATATGATGTGATGCACTAAAATATATAATCCATGAATCATATGAGGAATTAATTGCAACAAGAGCATGTTGATTGCCTTTATTAGGAGCAAGATATTCTTCCTTTAGCTTCTTAACTCCTCCTGGAATGAAGTTTCCAAGGTTGTTCTGCTAAAGTACATGTGCCATAAGATCGATTTGCTTCTTCATGCATGTGGATTCTTCATGATTTGGTTTATTGCAGTAAGTGCACTGCTTTCCCTTCTTCTTCTTCTTCTTCTTGGAATCTGAAGAGTCTTTGGAACCTAAAGAATCGTTGAAGGATTTGGAATATCCCTCCTTCTTGTTTTGTTTCTCCTTTTCGTTCTGTTTGGATGATMCTTTTCCATCATGCATGGTRAGTGCATGTGCTTTGGGATCCTTGATTAGGCCCATCTGAATGATTTTTTCCTGCTAATGTGTGATAGAATCAAGGAATTGATCCATGGTAGGCATCTTYCAATTTGTTCCCATGAGATATCTACCAGAATGGAAAGTGGAAACATATACAACATATTCTGATCCTAGCTTGGCCAATATTGTTAGAATAAGTTGGTCCACTTGTTTAGACTTATCAATACCACAAGATGACAAGTTCAATATCATAGATTTAAACTTGGTAAAGAAATCATATAAATTATACAAACTTTTAGGATCCAATGTATTCAACTCTACCTCAAGCATATGACCTATCATCACATCCTGCTTTCCAAAGAGACTTTCCAAGGTGGTCCAGATCGTGTTTGGAGTCTTGCATGCTGCAATATGAAACCATAAATCGGATGAAATCAATTCAAGAAGAAGTCTTGTGGCCTCATCCTTTTAGTTCGCCCATCTAGTCTTCTCAATTGCTGATGTCGGTTTTGTTTTTGTCCCCATCGTCAAATTGTACAGTCCTTTCCTTTTGAGTTAGAATTCAGTCTTGGGATTCCAATCAAAATAATTGTATGGTGTGAGGATTACCACCAAGTTTGACTATAGAATTGGTGTTGTATTCATCTCTCCCACTGTCTTTGTGAAACCCTAGAATTTACTCTCAATCTGCAAGTGAAAAAATTGAGAAATCACTGCAGAAAGGGCACATCAAATGGAAAATTCGTATCAATTTCAGGAGGTGATCTTCCAGCTTCTTTTATGAGCAAACAGTGAGGAATTTTTTCAAATGGTTGAAAACCCACTTGTATAATGGGTCGATTTACTTCTTAGGCTAGTAGTTTCCTCAAAAAGTTAATATTTTGGGAGAAATCATTGCAAAAAGGGGCACTTTAAGAGGTGGTCGCTCCTTTCCTTACGACACAGAGAAACCAAGTCCTTGTGGTCGCCCTCTGCTAGTGTATGAGGTGTGACCACTCCAGAATTGAAAAAAATCGAAGTCTGGGTGTGACTGGTTGCTCCATTTGATAGGGAGAAGGTGCGACCCTTTCAAAAGGTTGCGCTTTGCGACTGTTACACGAATTTTGCTCATCAAAACTCCAATTTTCCTTATTGTCTAGCTTGTCTAGCTTGCTCCAAGTAGTGTAGCTCTGATACCATGCCAATGTTTCATCGAAACCTGCACAAGAGATATAGCTAAAGCAAATACAAACAAAGTTGATCAAGAAATTGATGAGAGATTCAATATGGAAGAATAAGAAAATATATTCACACTACTCCAATGAGCTAATCATTGTGATACAATGAATGAGTGGAATACACTCATATATAGGAAAGAACAATCCATAATTAAGAAAATAAATCAAGCAGTTAGCTTTCCTACGAATGCATTCATGCATGCATAATAATGATGATCTAAATATAAAGTCTAAAATAAAACTAGTCAGTTAACTCCCATTGAACTAATGTCTCGAAAATAATAATTTATCCAACACGGACAAGAGAATCAAGATCTCAATAAGAGCCTATTAGAAACAAAATGAAGAAAATTCTTGTTTGAAGAACCTTAATCAAGGGTTATTAGAACAAATCAGGAAGTTGAAAGAAGAGAAATGTGAAAATCCAGACATTAAAGATATCGTCAAATCAAATAATAAAGAAAATTTTAAAAAATCATAATCAAAACATATTGATGCAAATAAAAAATCTTAAAAATGATAAGAAGTCTCTTGAAAACAAGTTATAACTGCTTATAGAAAAGGAAGCATCAAAGTTTTCAAATGAACAAATCCAAATTATGGAAAATGGAACAATTAAAGATCTAATCCATGTCATAGCTCAAGAAGTTGCAAATTCAATTGGAAAAAAGACATATCCAGATATGGGAGTATAAAGGATGGAAACTCCAAGTGTACGTACTAATAGAATTTCATTAATGCGTGAAGAAAATCGTATACCGAAATTAAACCAAGAAAACACTACAAACATGACAAGGGAAAATAATGTTACAAGAACTCCTTATCGACATCCAAACCATAAAAACATATATCTTAAACAACCAGAGTATCAATATCACTTAGGTCAGGAACAACTAAACTATCGTCCAACAAATATTGATACTGACACAATTAAGTCTCATGATAATACTTTATCGTGGAAGAACAACATTCCGCAAAACATTAAACTAGGATGGTCTGACCAT
>SNQJ01S0288605.1:0-10937 GCA_010110895.2 Picea sitchensis | reverse complement strand
TATTAAAAAACATTTATAAAAAAAAAAACAGTAAAAAAAACCATATTAAAAAACATTTATTGAAAAATGGACTTTTGCATGTATTTTCTTTGTTACTAGATAAATAGTGAAAACTTAGGTAACTTTTATTTCATTTTCTATTCACTTATAGAAGAATTTATAAATTATAAATTATAAAAAACAATTTCATCATAAACAAAATTAATAGGAAAAATGAATTTATAAATTATAAATTATAAAAAACAATTTCATCATAAACAAAATTAATAGGAAAAATTTAAATTTTACTAGTAATTTAAAAATTTAATATTATTATATTTATATATTATATTAGAAAAAATAATGTTTTAGGATATGGAATAGTCTTTTTTAATTTAATAATATTAGATTTATATGTTATATTAGAAAAAATATCGTTTCCATCATATAGAATAGTCTTTTTTAATTTAATAATATTATATTATATATTATATTAGAAAAAAAATAAGGTTTTCAGGGTATAAAATAGATTTTTTTGTGATAGAGTGTACTATATGTTAGAATTGTCAATGCGGAAAACACAATTCTCAATGATAATTAACAATAACACACATAAGAAATAGACACAAGGATTTCAGGTGGTTCACCCAAACGTTGGGCTACATCCACCAAGCATAGGCATCGGTTGTCTTATTATTTAGATCATGAAGATTACATCAGCTCACTCACACTCAGTCTCTCACATTCGTATTTGCCTCTACGGGCTTACATGTATTTATATACATTTACAAGAAACTGAATAATAAATGCAATCCCCATCCATATTCTAACTTGGTCTATTTGATTGTAATGAACATAGAATAATAGGATCTAGATCTATTCTTGGGAATTCGTTGTCACCAAATCCCAACAATCTCCACCTTGACAACAATTAACCTGATACCTTGCTAATTCCTTGTGTTCATCACCTTTCCTGCAAGCCAAGAGAAGCCAAGAACTAGTGAAACTTCTCTAATAAAACTGGTTTCATGATCTCTTGTGTGTGACTTGCACGAGTTTGGATTTCTTGAGGGGTCAGTCCACCTCCAACATGTCTTCCAAAACTGTGTTGTGAAATGTATTTAGTGATAGGTCTCCTCCTCTCCAAAACACATGTAAAATATATACATTATAGTTATCAAAGACCATCGTAGTGTCACTATAATAGGTGACATTTGTTCTTCTCAAAGGCTGAAGCACCCATTTAAATTTAACACCTCAATCTGTCATGTATCTGAAAACAGCATTAGCATGTGAAATATCTGGTCTTAACCATTTCATCACATACAAGATACCTCCTACTAAACTTACACAAGACAAAACCTTTTCTTCTTTATAGACAAGCCTTATACTTGAAGAAAACTTATAATGGAAAGCAAGAGGGATACAAATTGGTTTTACAATGTTCATATTGAACTCCAACCACGACTTACCATTACCATCTCTATGTACTTCCATGCCCATAATTTGTTTTGTTGCTCCTTGATTCCTCATCGGAATTGTCCTATCCACCTGAGTCACTTTCTTACTGATTTTATCGATGCTTCGGCTTGCACCGAGCATATCATCAGAAAATAACATCAAGACTATGAATTTACTCTAAAACATATAGTCATTCCCACCCTTTGAAAATTTTTGACTCACTATGAAGGATTCAAACATGTTGTATATTTTCCTCGGTACCATTAGGCCATATAATGAATTACCTAGCATGCAAACAAATTTACCATTGCGATCTTGAACCAACCCTTTTGGTTGTTACATACATAGTATATTTCTATCAATGATGACCTTGTGAGAAGTAGGATCTCACACATAACATCCCTTTATACCACCATCATAACTTGTAGAGATATCAAACAAGCAGGAATTCAGAAACAAAGATTTTAAGTCTAGAACTAATTTACTTCTTATGAGTACCTACAATTCTTTCTTACTCTTGTGACCTTGATGCTTCTTCCATAAACAAGAAGATACATCTGTCACTTCAGATGCTACATCAGTACTTCCTTCCAACTTATAAAGGTTATCAACCTTTGTTTCCTTCATCATTACTACATTACCTTTCGACATTGTGAGAGCTCCACCTTGACTTGTATACTTATATCCACAAGAATCCAACACTCCTAATGAAATCAAATTTKATTTAATCTCAGGTACATATCTAACATCCGTTAATTCCCTAATAATACCATTGAACATCCTGAATCTAATAATGCCAACCCCAATGGTTTTACAACAAATCCCATTTCCCATAAACACTACACCCTCATCAACAGATTGGTAAGAAATGAACCAATTTCTATGTGAGCAAATGTGGTGGGAGGCACCTGAATTTAACTGTCATTCTACTTGATATTTAGGGGCATCCCACTTGAATGTGGTGCTACAAAATTGTCTCATGGATTCAGGGGCATCCCAGAATCTTATGCCAAAATATGCTATGGACGAACTTGGGTTAGAAATCACAAAGACTTATCATGACTTATATTCTTTTGACTCCAGAGAAGTCAAGTGTCTTGGAGTCATTAAGGATATGGTGGTGACCTCATTTTAGTTTCCCATGAAGAGTATACTTATGGATATCATAGTTGTTGATGTTCGCCCCAAGTTTGGCATGCTCTTGTGAAGATCCTGGATAAAAATACTTGGGGGAACCTTGCATATGGATCTCTCTTATGCTACTATTCCCATTTTTTGGGGAGAGCATAGAAGACTTTACAAGGAAGCTCAATTGGCTTACATCATTAGTGATGAAGAAAACCCCACAAATCACCCTGTTTTTTCTTTTGATACAGATATGGGATCTAGCATTTTGCAGCTCATTGATGCTCGTGAAGCCCCTCTAGAAATCGGAAAATATCCCATTACCTTTTCTGAGAATCCTTTTCTAACCACTTTTGTCTGGAATATGTTCTTTGATGGAGACTCTTCCAAGGAAGGTGCTAGTGTTGGGGTGGTCTTTGTCTTCGCAACTCAAGAAACTATATCTTTGTCATATAAACTAGAATTTGAGACTGCTAATAATGTGGCAGAGTATGAGGATCTTGTGTTGGGTTTGAGGGAAGCTAAAGACATGGCGATAGAAGATCTATTAGTATTTCGGGATGTTGAATTGATATTCCATGAGATCAAAAATCTTTATCAAAAAAATCACCCTATGCTTAGATCTTACAAAAATGAAGTGTGGGATTTGGTGGATAGTTTTTTCTCTGCTTTTAACATATCATTCATTCCTAGAGAAGAGAATACCATGGTTGATTCTTTGGTTGTATCAATAGGTAGCTTCATAATTCCTATACCACCCAAGGTCAAGTATGATGTAGAAGTCAAGTACATGCCTTCTATACCAGACAATGTAAAATATTTTAAGGTGTTCGAAGATGATTTAGAACATAAAAATTTCCTCGAGACTGTTGATGAGTTTTTTACATTACACATTGACCAGGATCATGATTCATAAATTACTCCTCATGCTGATGTTTTCCTCAATAAAATTTCTAATCATCATATTGTGAAACTACCTAGCAAGATGTTTTCCTCAATAAAATTTATAATCATCATATTGTGCAACTACCTAACAATCATATTCCAAAATGACTAGTTCCTTTGGAAGGATTATTTGATGGGAATGATATGGTAGTGAAAGGGAGGGTTTCTATTGATGATGTTGATACAAATGAGTGTAATTTGGGCACTGAAAAGAATCTGAAATATGTCAAATTGTCAAGTAGCGTATCAGAAGAGAAAAGGGAAGAATATACTAAGTTGTTGAAGCAATTTGTTGATGTATTCGCTTGGACTTATGAAGATCTCAGAACTTATGATACGAGCATTATAGAGCACAAAATTCAATTGAAAGAAGACACCAAACCCTTTAGTCAAAAGTTGAGGCAATTCAATCCTATGTTGCTACCTGTCATGGAGAAAGAGATAAAAAATATTTTAGATGAAAAAATTATCATTCCTTTGAGGTATTCCAAATGGCTGGCAAATTTTGTCCTAGAAAGAAAAAATAGTGGAGAAATTAGACTTTGCGTTCATTTCCAAAATCTGAACAGAAGCTCAAAAAATGATAATTATCCTTTACCCAAGATGGAGCAATATTACAGAAGGTGACAGGAGAATCTAGGATGTCTATGGTTGATGGATTTTCTGGATACAATCAGGTCTCTATTTTTCTAGAAGACGGGGAGAAGATGACATTTACCACTCCTTGGGGTACATTTATGTATGCCTGGATGCCCTTTGGTTTAATGAACGCAGGGGAAACTTTTCAATGAGATATGGACATATAATTTATTGGAGAGAAGGATAAGTTTGTTTTTATCTATCTAAATGACATAATAATGTACTCTCAGTCTGATAAAGAACACTGTGATCACTTAAGAAGTTTTTTCTTGAAATCCAGAAAATATGGCCTCTCCTTGAATCTGAAAAAATCATTATTTTCCATGAAGGAAGGAAAATTATTAGGTAATAGCGTGTCAGCTGAAGGGGTAAGGATTCAGTCTGGCAGGGTTGAAGCTATACAAACATTTTCACTTCCTAGATCCAAAAAAGAGGTTCAATCTTTTCTCGGAAAAATTAATTTTTTGTGAAGATTTGTGTCAAATTTTGATGAGTTGGTTAAGCATATCACAACCATGATCAGGAGGGATAGTGAAACAAAATGGATTTATGAGTCCCGTGATTCTTCTGATTAGATAAATAAAGCCTTAACTTAATTCCCGGTTCTTGTCAGCCCAGACAACTCCAAGGAATTTCTTATTTTTTCTTTTGCCTCTTTTGATACAATAGAAGCAGTCTTATTGCAGAAGAATGCTGAAGACTTAGAGCAACCCATTTCATTTTTCAATAGGGCATTGAGATATGATGAATTAAAATATGACATCATGGATAAGCAAACCTATGCATTGGTTAAATCTCTTAATTCCTTCAAAGTTTATGTCCTTCCTTCAAGAGTTATTGCCTATGTCCCGTATGTTGCTCTAAAAGAAATTCTTATTTAGCCTGATATAGATGGAAAAAGGAGCAATTGGATTTCTAAATTACTTGAATTTGATTTGGAGATTAAGCCTACCAAACTTGTTAAAGGCCAGGGTTTATCCAAGCTCTTCGATGAATCAAATTTATCAACATTGGGGGTGAATTTCATCCACTAATGTTCAAAAAATCAACAGGCTGAAATAACTGATAGAAGTTCTCAAATCATCCCTGCATTGGCAAATTGCAGTGGGTACAAGGACATTATATTTTTTCTGCAAACTTTACAGCCTCCAAGTGGTATGGAAAAGAACAAGGTGCGAACATTAAAAGTCAAATCAATAAAATATTGCCTTGTTGATCAAGTTTTGTATTGGAAGGATAAACTATGAGTACTTTTGAGATACCTAGACCCCCAAGAGGCCCAAAAGAATATGTTTGATTTCCACGATAATTTACGTTGGGGGCATCATTATTGGAGAACCATAGAATTCAAGATCCTTAGGGCTTGGTACTTCTTGCCCAGTTTGTTCACTGATGTTTGTGCTAAGATCAGAGCCTGTGCTAAGTGTCATAAGTTCTCCGGAAAGAGGTAGCTTAAGTCTTTGTCATTAAAGACTATGGAAACTTTAGGACCCTTCCAGTAGTGGGGCCTGGATTTTGTCAGGGAAATTCATCCCGCTTCCAGTGGTCAACATAGATGGATCTTGACTACTACATATTACTTTACTAAATGGACTCAAGCTATTCCTACAAGGAATGCTTCCCACAAAGTGATCATTGGTTTCCTTGAAAACATTATGGCAATGTTTGGGTGTCCTGACATAATCGTCACTGATAATGTTGTATCTTTCAAGGATGAACCATTGATTCAGTTTCGTGAATAGTTTGGGATCACTTTGATTCATTCTACCCCTTACTATCCTCACAGAAACAAGCTTGTAGAATCCTCAAACAAAAGCATTATAAATATCATTAAAAAGATGTTAGGATAACAAAAAGGCATGGGACTCAAAACTCAAATTTTATCTATGGGATGATAGAGTGATGATAAAAAGTTCCTTGGGACTTTCCCCTTTCCAGCTAGTGTATGGAGTTGAAGCCATTTTTCTTTCTCAGCTTGCCTTACCTATGGAAAAATGCTTCCAATATTATCAAGGGAAACTTGATCATATGATCAGAAGGACTCAGCAGCTGGTTAAAGTGCAGTAGACCCGGGAGCAGCTTGTAGACAAAACATATGGCCATCAACTGAATATCAAGCATGATTTCAACAAAAAGGTGAACAAAGAGGATTTTCAATTGGGCAATTTTGTGCTCAAGTGGGATGCACCGAGACAAGATAAAGGCAAGAAAAGTAAATTTGAAGCTTTATGGATTGGTACTTTCCAAATCTTTGAGGTATTCTCTAATAACACTTTCAAGTTGCAGAATATCGATAATGATGAGGTTTTGGGTGGCCCTGTCAGTGGGCATTTCTGGTAAAAATAATTTTCTTGAGATTTGAGTGGCTCTTCATGTCATTGTAAATATCATTTTATTTTTATTTTTGTTTAAATAACTGACCCCATAGCCCTAGGATAAGACCTAAATCTACTCATTCTTGGCCGCCCACAGGGGGCATGCCATCCCCTATGGAGCCAATGTTATCTCACTAAATTTCCTTGGGTCTTTTAGTTTGATTTTATCTTTTTTTAAGCCTTGGATTTTAATTTTTTTTAAGTTTCATCCCTTTAAAGTTTATGGTTGGTAGGACCCCTTAGATGATTAAATTTTTGAGTCATATCTATAGTTTGATCCTCAAATTGATTTTTGGTCTTAGAACCATTTTACCTCATGAATTATTTTTTGGTCCCCTTCATGACTTGTCCCTAGGTCGATCCCTCCCATGACTAGACTGATGTGACACACCTTTCTCCTCACTCATGAACTCGTAGGCATGCTTCATTGTCCTTTATTACCTGCCGAATCATTTTTTGAATTGGAGCACTGCCCACTCATCAGGCAGTTCCGTAGCGCCTTTCTCGTTCGTCACACTTCCACCATCAGTCATGATTTCCAAGATTGATTTCATGTTCCTTGTTTTCAGTGCCAGGAGTTGGTTAAAGATTCCTTCAATATCTTTCATATACGAGCCCTAGTAACAGTTTATAATTTTGAAAAACTCAACAGTGATGCGCTGCGCAAATTCACAAGTTTTATTCAGGCGACAACTAGGCAACCAAATTTGTGGCTGGAGTAGATTCGAGGGCCGAAGTTTTCACAATTTCATCCTGAGATTTCGTTGAAGATTCCAATAGGTGTCTACTACACGGGTATCCCATGTTGCCTCCTCTGCATATTAATTTTCACAAGAAATTTGCGCTCGGGTTTTGGTTTTCCAAGCTCCCACAGTTGTAAGGGACTCGTGTTTACATGATAGCCTTGCATTATATCTTGTTTAGACTTGTAAACTTCATTTCCTTTATCTAGATCTGATTATTGCTGTGTGCCTTAGCCATTGAAATTGCAAGCTCTTAAATAGCCTATCGTCTGCATATGCGCTACGCTACCCAGAGGCATTTCTTAAACACTCTCTGCCTCCCCTTCTTCCTTTGATCTTGGAGTTAATCATTTTTACTCAATTGCAAAGTTCCAATTTTGGATTACCCCCTTACTGTCTACACTGTCAAATACCTATACAAGTCTAAGGGTGTATTTTCGACAGTCAAATTTGGCTTACTAGCACCAATCTATTTTAAAAGGTCATCCTTGTACATTTGAAGCCCGATTTAAATCCTTCTTGGTTATTACTATCCCATAATCCTTTAAAGGCTCTCATTCTAAGCCATGGAGACTCCTCAATCGAGGAAGACACACAAAGGTGGCAAGGTGGTTATGACAAAACTTGTGAACATGCATCTTTTTGATATAGATCCCATGGCAAGAGAGGTCTTTCAAACAATGGGGTGCCTTCTGCCAGAATATGTAGAGAGGCCATCCAAAGGTAGCCAGATAGTTTGCATTACATTTTGATGGCAGGAAAACCAAGGTTGGGGATTTGGAATTTGACGTGACTGAAGCCTCTATATCAGCTGCAACAAGAATCCCCATTTCAGGTGAAAAGTGGTTCAAAGCCATGGATTTGAGTTCAGACTATGCTAAAGATCTCTTTAAAGATAAATATCAAGCCAATGATTTTTCTAAAAGTATGCCAAGGAGTCAATTGTTTGAATAGTTTGACAGAATATTGAAGATCATAGAGAGATATTTTTTATGTGAATGGAGATTTAACACATTGTACCAGTACCATATAAGGCATTTGGTACATTTTACTTGTAAGGTTCAGATGAATATTCCCTATTACATGTTAAGGTGCATAGGTAAGATATCAGACATGATTCAAGCCAAATCCAAGGATGTGGATTCTAGCCTTTTCCACTCTGGATTGATCATAATGCTAGTCTCTAAGGAATTGGGTAAGAAAGAGATTTCATGGGATCATTTTTCTATTAATTCTTATTTCAAGTTGGATCTAATATCAACTCCTCAATCACAGAATTCAAGTCCTTTATCACCCACCAGTTGTACTAAAGCAGGAACTAGTAGGAAGAGAAAGGTTAGAGCCCATGTTCAAGATTTAGAGGTCAACAACAGGTCACAAGAGCTGAGGAGGAAGCTTGTCCTTCCCCACAAAGATATTTTTCACCACCTCCTCCACCAGGGTTAGAAGAGGTTCCTTCTTCTATCAAAGCTACATCCAATAAAGGGAAGAAGCTACTCTTCTCCTCTTCTCCTCCAGCAGTCGAAATCAAGGGGAAAATACCTTTCATAAGGTCATCAATTCCTAAGGATGTTTTCAAAGAGCAGTCTTTACCAAAAAACCCTATTCAAAAGAAGAAGGGTAAAGGCATTGAAAATCTCGTGGAAGAGAAACAAGAAGCCCCTGTACAGAAATGGAAGGGTAAATGTACTAAAAGACCTTTGGACAGGAAAGATGAAACATCTGTGAAAGTATGTTCCACAGAGAGAAAAAAAGATTTCTATAGCGTAGAGTGACCTCACATGGATGGTCAAGGATGTTACACCCAAAGTGGAGGCCAAGGAGACCATTTTGTTGAAGGAGCTGAATGGTGTTGTAAAATATTTTATTGGGTAAGATTTGAATGGTGTTGTAAAAGATTTATATTGGGTAATGGAATACTTAATCATTCTTTGGTAGATTTGTGGTTTTAATTTCTTTTTATTTCACTATAGTTATTTTCTTTCCACATGAATAACATAAGCATGAAGATAATATTTCCATTTAAAGTTAGGGTTTCTAGCTTTGTTTCTATCATTTTTTGTGATCTAGATAAGACCAATATATTTGTAGATCTGCTAAGACTTAGGGTTTCTAGCCTGGTTTCTATTATCTTTATGTGATATAGATACAACCACTAGATTTTTAGATCTATTTCTACCTGTTGCAAAATTTACACAAAACGATATAATAAAAGTAGTGGGCTAACTCGGGAGCAATATTCCCTCCCAATTTCCACTTTTCAGGAAAAAAATGGGTTTGAATCCTTTTAGGGTAGTCTGATTTTAGCATTGATCAAAGTTCCATGCATTTCATAACCTCACCCCAAGGTTTTTGCCCCATTTTAAACCAACCCAGATGCTCAAAAGAGAGTTATGGATTGGCCTGAAATTTAAAAGATGGTAGCCCAAGGGCCTGACAGAAAGGTAACTAGAGAGGGGAGGTTGCTCCCAAATTAGAATCAATATATATATATATATATATTGGAAAATCAAATCAAATAATTATGGGTCGGGTAGGAAACTTGTGGCTAATGTGCCTCCGGATGACTCCAGGGAAAATGAAAATCACAAAACGTGGATCCAACCCTTTTATGGCTCACCCTTCTTTCCAAAATTTTGTGTTTCACTTAGGGTTTTGATATATAGCATGTGAGAGGAGGTAGGACGTTGCCTATTATGACGAGGAAAAGAATTATCTCTTGTTGTTATGAAAACTGCGTTTGAGTGTGAGGCAAGGAGAAGTTTTTGAAAATGGAGGAAAATTGTTGAGGAGGACTGTTGTAGTTTGCCCTCATGGATTCATGGTCAACCTAGGGGGTGAATGGAGCAAGTAGAATTGGTTGTTTCATTCTAAGGTTGAGAGGAACACGGCTATTCCATTGGTTGTTTCAACGAACTTGCTTTAAATGACTAACATAATAAATCTCTATAATGTTGGGTGAAATATTTCTGTTGATTTAATTTCTAAACAGGAAATCATTTTGATTTAAATGGTTGAAAGAGTATATCTAGCATAATGTTGTGTGAATTATTTATGTTCACTTACTTTCTAAACAAGAAATCCTTTTGATTTAAATAGCTAAAAGAGTATATCTAGTGTAATGTTGTATGAATTATTTATGTGGGTAAAACTATGGATGGATGGAAACAATTGTAGGATAAACCCCTGAAAGTTTAATTTCATACTTCGAATAAACCGCGTGTACATCTTAATTATGAATAGAATCGGAATTAGGTAGACACGCTAGAATTCTTCTAGCTTAAAAACAAAACCATTCTAATTCTACTTCAATAAGTACAAGAAATCAATCGAAGAAATCGTTTATTGCATAATTTACCAAGGAAAATGTTAAAGGGTGCTCAAGAGTTAAAAGTGATTATACATTAGCATATTACTATAAGGAATTTACACAAAGACATAACACTAGAATAATATCTATGTATGANATATAGATATACTTAACATTTGTGGAGAAGATTTGATGTTCTATTTCAATATCTAATGTGTCATGTAATAAGAATCTCAATGATGATATGGGAAGGTAAGAACATCCATTCATTTTATGTCAAAATTTTAAGCGTGTCTAGTTCAAACTCTTACAGAACAAAGACCATTTTTCCTTGAGATGAGTTGTGTATAAAACATAAAA
>SNQJ01S0288604.1:0-10859 GCA_010110895.2 Picea sitchensis | reverse complement strand
TTTTTTTTTATGTATTTGCATTTAAAAATTAGGATTGGATACCGAAAACAACAACGTGAATGCCTCTGCAATTTTGTAGTGTCGTCATCTCCAATATTTCCTTGATCGATTTCCACTCGATTGCTTATGAGATCTGGAGAAAGGGACACGCTATTCTAAGCATGCAATTCAAGAACAACTATCCAGCATAGGATTCTTAGCAAATATTAAGATGTCTGTGATCATCCGCCCGGTGAACAAATCAGTTCCTTGATTTTCTCAACAAACAAATATTTGGGTAGTTTCAAATATCCATCCATTCGATTGATCGATCTAGCTTGGGGTGCTCATAGTCATAGACGGTAAAAAGGGCGCAGTCTCCATAAATATTTGATCGTTTCAGTTCATATCCTCCTTTCTCCTCGAGGACTGCAAAACACTAAAGGAGTAGCGCTTGGTTTTTTGGCTTAATGACGAGCCTATATAATGGTTTTTTGGATATGGAGTGTTAACCAAATTGAAATATCAATCCCTAGTTGTAGCCATCCACGAAGTTTGCTCTATTTGTTCTAATTGGCCTTCAAATTTTCATTCTTAGTAGTTTCTTCACTCATTCTCTAGATGGCTTAGGTGATGCAGCCACCGATGCTAAGGGAAATGCATACATGTTGTCTTTACATATTTATCAAAATATTAAAATGCATACATCTTTTATTCTTTATATAACTTGTTATCGCCTTAATCATTTTTAAAATAAGTTATATGATTCATTAGTATAGATGATATTTACAATCTATAAAAAAACAAAAAATTATTTGATTATTCTAAGATCCTCATACATTTACTAACACAAGGTATTGCAATTTCAAGTATATAATGAATTTCATAATTTAAAAAAATATATAATTAACATTATAAATTTTGAAAAAATAGCCCTGCACAAGAACAATGTGTTATCTTTAAGGAAATTCTATCATTTAGGTACACAACACTTACACTAACGAGAAAATATTCATTAAATTTTTCATGAAAAATAACATACCATTGTTAGAAAAACTCAAATTTCATATAGTCGTACACAAATTCTATATAATCAGAAAGCTAATTCAATTTCTTACATTTCACCTTTTTACACCATATTCAAATTCATTCTGAAAGTACCTTGAATCATCCCTTCAAATTAATAAATTTTTGTTTTTCCATATTTGCATTGCCACTAACACATCATGAGATACCATCATTAACTTACACCAACCCACAACTATCTAATTTTTAGTTTTAATAATTCTTATTCTTAAACTGACTTTGAAAAAGTAAAGATATTAAAAAACATACAAAATATATAATTTAAGTAAAAGACTCTTTTAAAAAAACAAATCCCCCATCATATGTTCTAATGTTTGTCGTGCTCTTTGATTATATATAATAAATCATATTACCAACAAAATTATAATTTCATATTTTTGTATTCTTCATACATATATTTCAGCATCTGCTAATTTTGTGGCGTATATAAAATATAAATATATATGATGTTGATTGCTATATATAATTTTGGTGACCTTAAGAAGATTCTTAAGGTATTACTTGATTTTTTTAATCTTTTATTATGTCAAAAGCATATTTTAGTGTTAGATTTTGTAGAAAATCTGCCAATTGATTGACAGGTTTTCTAAAACCATCTTTTTTAGTCTTTTAACAATAAAACCATCTACACATAAACCGATGAAACCATATACACACAAATCAAGTAACATTCAAACTGTTCTTGTTAGGTTCCTTCAGCATCCGTCAAATCCAACATTGATTTTGTTGTCACCGCCTCGAGTAACCAAACATTGTCGGCGTGCTTATCCGAAGAAGCTATCTCCAACGGAGGATGAACTTGGAAAGCCACCGGATAGATGTCGAGCAATCTTCCACGTCAATGCTGAGCTGGCAGATGTGATCAAACCCCCGCGGCCCTGCCCACTCGCCCTCCCTCCTAGAAGGTTCTCTTGAGCAATCTTTGGAACCAAACGCAACGTGCTTCACCTCCATAAAGAAGTTTAATTAATTCTTGACCTACTTCTGATATACATATTATATATATCCTTCAATGCATACTAATATTCATGTACCATATTTATCACGTGCCTCAAACTATTCCTTTAATCCCTTCATGCTTCTGCTACGATTTACTGTAAATGGCGAGGAACGGTCAGGAACGGTTGTTGTGATGGGCATTTAGGAGAAACATATATGTATCCTTATCCTTAAATTTTATTAAATGGTCTCTGTGTCATTGCATTCATGGCATGGCTGACCCATTGGGATATTCCACACCAATTCATAGTTCTACCACCACCTCTGCCAAATTAAATGAATTAATCAATCAATCACCGCTTCCAACTAATTCCCATCAATGAGTCGACCACCATCACAGAGAATATAGAATTTATCGATACAAAACAGCTGCATCGCTCTTCATGCACCTTATTTTGTGGTTTTTTAGGGTTCCATCTACCTTGTCGAGGTTGAGTGCATCATAATCCATATTTACTCAAACAAACATGGAGGTTGAGTGCATCAGAAGGCAAATATATTCGTTCTAGCTCCACATTAAATCTTGATAATCAGCTGGCAGCTTTTGATTGCATTGGACAATTAAGATATAGGGTAGCTGAGATGGGGGTTGAGTTTATCACATGACAACTTCTCTTTCCATGGATTTAATGCAGTCTCATAGACTTATTTCTCTGTTTTCATGAACCTGAAATTTTATTTTCTTTCCTGTATGCAAAAATGGTTGCATGGCGGGTATGAATCAATACTTTAACATAGCTCTGAATCAATTGTGGTCTCAACTTTGACGTAGGTGTAAATCAATTGTGTTTCTTCGTTACAGATAAATTTCTTACCTTTTCTTGCTCTATTCCTATTCTTTCTCTCTTTAATTCATATTGAAATTTGAACCTGAACTTTGTTATAATTCATATTGAAATTCATACTTGCAACAATAGATTTATGTTTGGAGTGATTGTTCATTAAATTTTTGGAATAGTCGATTTACTTAGACTTGTGTTAACTTCACCCAATCATGCTATGTTGTTTGTCTTATTTATGAATAAAAAATTTAATCTTAGAGGTATATTCTTGTGACCATATTGTCACGCTCGGCTTGAATAGTATGCAAACTGATGTTTAATAAAAAAATCCGTATGGAAAATTGGAGTTTATGTAAAACTGGTGGAATTGGTGTTAATACTCATGAAGCGGCAAACACTCCTGTCCTCGTTAAAATTTTATAGATGACGTTATTTTCCTAATTATTTGACCAATCTCCTTCAACCGTGCAATCTACAAGATTGTGTAGCAGTATTGCACTTTCTTTCTCGCCACGGTTCAGTTGCAGTCTTCGAGCCCCGTGTTTAAGGGTCAAATGGGTTACAGTCTAGGGATGTTTGTAAATATAGAATAATCTTAGGCAATAGAGACAAGGTCGATATTGTAAGATAGGCTCGGTTCAGTTTGAACCGTGATTTTATTTTTATAATTAAAACCCTCCTTCAAGGCACAAACCTTTTCCACTTGTAAATTGTGGTTACGCCTCCGTTTCAAACCCTCGAAGATAATATTTTAAATTTTGTTTTCACTGTGATATGTTGGTTTATAGGATTGTAAAATCATTCAAGGGTTAGGGTTTTCTTGGCAGGTGCAGCGTTATCATGAAGTTCTGAAACAATGATTTTGGTGGTAGTTTTTATTGGAGACTACGGCCATATACTTTTCTTTACGCTGGTTCTCCGCTTGCCCTTGGTTTCTTTTTGACCCTTTCTTACCTTGCCCACGTTTTCATTGGCTAGGTTTTTTAAATTGATATTATTTTTTTTAAATTGATATATTGGTTTTACAGCCTGATGGTGATCTTTGATGAACTTTGGATTGGGTTGGGATTCGGGTTGAGGTTTTATTGTTCCTTCGCAAGTAGTGCGAAAATAGTAATTTAAGTGTTCATTGGCTTCATGGAGATGACCATGCATATTTTTTTGCGTTTCCATAGTTGGTGCTTTCCCTATCGGTGTTTCTTCCCTCTGACAGCAAAGCCATTAATATACAGAAGCTTCTTGAAGTCGGCCAAGTCACCTTTGGCCGTATCACTTTTTCCCATCCTATTAGGAAATAGGAAATAGGAAATGGAGAATCATTATCTCAATACAAAAATAATATGATTTAGAATGTTCCGGATAGATACCAAAGAAAGAGATCAACCTTGTTGAATTTCAAAAGCTTCCGATAAAATTCCACTTCCCAAAACTCAGATATGTTCTCCCTCAAGCTATCGAAATAAACATCCACATTTTCTTTCTCAATTGCAGCAGATATTGTTTGCATGTTCTGATCATGTCTTTCTTTTCCTTCCTCGAATTCCTTCACCATTGATTTTATCAATCAATGTGCTCTATCTTTCCTATCGTGTCGGAATAGTGAAACTGCAAACACTTTTCCACCCTCGTCCATCAGGTTCATCGATTCGTTCTTGTAGTTTTCCTCTTTCAAATATTGTACAAGACCTTTTGGCTCACACAATTCCATTCTATTAATTTCTTTTTTTAAATAGTGAAGACGGAATGAAAATGTCAAAATTTCTTGCTATAAATTCAACAAAGACATCCCTTCAATCTGAGTTGTATTTTTCAAAGGATAATAATATTCCTTATAAATACAATCAGTGAGATGGAAACGTTTCCGATCTATATCGCCAACATGAATAATGTCAGTTGCATCATACAAAACCAGACAAAAAACACAACATTGAAGGAAACCAGACACTCAAAACTGATAAACAAAAATTCTAAAGAGAAAAAAAAAAAACAGCAATGGACCATAGAAACACAAACAAGAGTCCAATGAACAGAAAAATACCAAAAGCACATAATCAGTGAAAAAGGGCAAAGGCCTAAAAAAAATAAAACACAAAAGTTGGAACGCCATTTCTCAAAATTGTGCCCAGATTCGAATTGAAGTTGGGTTTAAATAGACAACAACCATCCAACGACTAGAGATATAAAGCTTCTGGATAGTTGAAAATGTGCAACATACAACCAAGAGTTCGAACCGTTAAATATGCTTTGTGCAAGAAAGAATCAGGCTCTCGATGGAGAGACGGATCTGTACACGCTGCTGTCTTGTTTCTCCAAACTTATCCAATTGTCAACTTCAGCATGAAATTTTACTTAAACTGATCGATGGCGGTCTGGTTACATTTGTCCATAGCCAAATATTGCCAGGATTTATCTAAATTTGCCTCCATTGTCGGGTTGTTATTTACCACCTTGTTAAAATTCCATAGATATAAGAACCTTACTTCCGTTAGCGGGCTCTACCAAAATTAGGTGGAGTTCAACCGGGCTTTAAATTGCCATGACCCACTAAACTGACTTCTATATCCGCAAAACTTGAAACACATTCCCAACCATCAAAATAGAGTAATTAGTATATAATAGCCGCGTTAAAGCCTTTGTCATAGATATATTTACTACCAAGTAATTTTGGGCCTAATATATTTATCAACAATTTTTGAAGTTGTACACTAAATGTCACAATAACATATTAATAATATTAATAATATATAAATTAAAAAAAATAGAATATCATTCTTTACAATTTTTCATTATTCATTATGTATATAATTTTTTATCAAAATTTTGTAATCAATAAATATTCACTATTTAAGTGATTAATATTAGATAAATTAAAATATATATTTTGATTTTAATTTATTTTAATGTGTATATTAATTTTTTTTTGGAAAATGTGCACTCAATACTTATTAACAAAGTATTAATATTACATAAATTAGAATACATAATTTAATATTACATATATTAGAGTATATATTTCTTTTATTTATGTAAGTGGATATCAAATTTTGTGAAACAAATGTTATATAAAATTATGTTAGTTTAATTAATATTACATATATTAGGATATATATTTGTTTTATGTTTGTATGTGGATAGTGGAAAATATTTATTATATATTTGTTTTATTTATTATATGTAAATGGTGGAATATATAGATATATATATAATGAGTCCAACCATAATCCTTTATGGATAGATGAGGAGCTTGTTTTATCTAATAGCTATAAAAGAAGCTCCGAAGACCTAATTGAGAATTTGTTTGGTACTGAGTTGGTCAAGCTTTGCAGCTCTCAAGACCTAACAATTTGCAACGAAGTAATGAAGTGGCCAAACTCCAATCATATGACTTGTATTCATGGGCTAGGTAATAGTGTTGTAGATTATGTGATATCTGATATCCCAGTTTCCAACCAAATAGCAACTTTTGACCTTTTAAATGACCATGAGCCTCACTTTCATTATAAACCTTTAACCCTAACTCTAAAATTTTCCATGCATAGGAGCACCATTGAAGAGAATTATGATAATCAAAGGAATTTGGGCTTTGACAAAAGTAAAGCTGACATTTTCTTAAAGGATTTAAAGAGTAAATTAAGCCTCCTAACTTATAAGGACAACATTGAAGAACTCTATCATAATTTTACAACTACCCTTTCCACTTCTATTAACAAGTTTTTTTTCAAGGTGTCCTATAAAAAGAATAATAGAACGACGAACCCTTGGTACGATAAAGAATGTAAAATTGCTAGGAAAGCCATTAGGGATGTTTCTAATGAGCCCTTAAAGCTCGATAAGATCAATAAGTATAGATCCCTAATTAAAAGGAAAAAAAGATACTATATCAATAAAAGGCAAGAACAACTTTCACAACTATACAAGTTGGATGCTAAGAAGTTTTTGAGCCAAATTCTAAAACGCAATACTAAAGAAATTAATAGGATTCCCTTAAGGGTCTAGAATTCCTACCTTAAAAGTATTTATGAGTTCCCTAATGCCATGGACACCATTCCTATTGTCCCTACAAACGAAGAAGTTTTTTCTTTAGATGACATAGAGTTTGGGGTTAAGTGGCTCGCAAATGGGAAATCTAAGGACATTGAAGGTTACCAAGCTGAAATTTTTAAAATCGGAGGGCCAATTCTTATCCCTCACATACACAAGCTCTTCAATTTAGCAGTCAAGCAGGGCTTCCCTAAACCCTAGACACAAAGCCTCATTGTTCCTATTTTTAAAAATGGGGATAGAAACATTCCCTCTAATTATAGGACCATTATGATTAGCCCGATTTTAGCCAAGTTTTATGGAATTATTTTGGAAAAGAAGATTAGCCTTTGGCTAGAAATTCATGGTAAAAGAGATAAAGACCAAGCTGGGTTTAGGTGATATCATTCAACTGTGGAGCATCTTGTTACCTTTAGGATCATTGTAGAGGAGTTCTGCGATACTAAAACCAATCTTTTTTGTTGTTTTGTTGACTTTAGAAAATCTTTTGACATGGTTCCTAGGAAAAAACTTTGGAATAGGTTGGAAAAGATAAAAGTGCTTCTCGAGTTGAGGGATGCTGCAATAAGGATGTATGAGAACGTTATTGCTAAGTTTAAAAACACTGAGGGCTGGTCAAAAGAGATTAACTGCAATATCCGAGTCAAACAAGGTTCTCCCTTATCCCCTACCCTTTTTGGCATATAAATTGTGATCCAGGTGGATATTTGTAGCCACCCACCTTTTCCAAATGGCTCAAAACGGCTTTCTGACAATTTTGGCAATTTCCTATTTTTAGCAGGTTTTAACTTCCGAGGCCATTTTGAGGGCCCAAATGAAGGTTTTTTGAGATCGAGGTTATCAAAGATATCTGAAGGCATAATTGAGCCCCCAAAATGAATCTCCTCGATGATACTTTCCAACGAGCTATCACACGCCTAAAACGGAGATCGTATGCAAAAGTTACGAGACCCCGGGAAGTTGATGTACTCACTTACCCAAACGGGGCCCACATGACTTTTGGCACTTCATCTCCCAGGGTTAGGTTTTTGGATGTCTAGGGTTTTTGGCATTCCTTCTTATTGTAAAAAGGCCTTCAGAGCCTCATTGTACGTATAATCATCTTCTACTTGAATGCAGTGGAAACATCCACATCTCTTCTCAGAGGTAATCTTCCACCATTTTAGCCAGTCTTTCACTCTGTGTTTTCCCAGTCTCTTTGTACATTTCTTTTGATTAGTAGAAATCGTGTATTCTTGTATACTCTGTCGTAATTTTATGGTTGCATCAAATTGTTATGTTATATTATTGAACTATTTGATATCTGTGCATTTATTTATTATATCTCGGCTCTCATTTTGTACCAAAAATAATACGGATCACATTGACAAAGTCAAAGAATGCTTGGAAAAAGAGGTTAGCGTAATAAATTTCTCTCTTTGGTATAGTCATCAATATTCTTCTTTATTAACACAGTGATAGCCGTTTCATTGTTATGGAAAGTATTCCTCATGATCTTGAAAACCAGCTAACAATCCTCAAGGAATTTTTCTCCAATATAGATATGATTGTTAATACAACACTAAGACTAAAATTAAGGTCATGATTATTAAATCCAATAATATCTCTTATGACACCTTTGTATGAAATACAACATCTTATAGGAAGTGACTTCATACAAATATCTTGGTGTCGGCCCTACTCTCACTGGTATAGTCATCAATATTCTTCTTTATGCTGATGATATCGTTCTTATGGAAAGGAGTCCTCATGATCTTGAAAACCAACTAACAATCCTTAAGGATTTTTCCTCCAATATGAGTATGATTGTTAATACTGATAAGACTAAGGTCATGATTATTAAATCCAATAATATCTCTTATGACACCTTTGTATATGACCACAACATCTTATAGGAAGTGACTTCATACAAATATCTTGGAATTGATATTCACCACAAGCTCAATTGGAATTATAGCATTGAGAAAAAGATTATTGGGGGATGGAAAGCTTATTATGGGATTGAAAACAATTGTAAATCAATTCATCTTTCTCTTTCACATATTTATATTTCTATTTCTTCTTTATGTAATGTGTTTATATATTTCTTCTTTCTGTAATGTTTTATTTTTGTGAATATGTGTATCTTGTTTTTATGTACTAATTTTTTTCCTATTTATTTATTAAATTTTATTTTAATTGTGTATATTGTCATTGAATATTATAATAATTATTTTTTTTTGTCTTTATTTTTTACATTTTAATTTTATTTATAAAAGTGTTTATATCTTATTACTAATGAGTAATATTTGAATTTTTATTATTAACATTATACATAATTATCAAATTTACTAAATTATAGATAAGGATAACATTATTTATTTATTTTATTTTTATTTGAATTTACTAGCATTTGTGTTACTGATATTGAATATTATACATTTTACAATATTTTGTACCTATGTTGGTATTATGCACTTTTATTAAAAACTATGTCTTATAGATCAATTATAATTTTCCAAACAATTTCTTTGATTTCATCTCCTTCTTTACAAATTCATATCTTGTATATTTAATATACACTCATATAAATATATGATTAATGTTGCTTCAATTTAGTTATATTTGTTACTTTGCTATAAAATATATATATTCTTAATTTCATTTTATGTTTATTGGACATCACTATAATTATAGACACACACACACACACACACACACACACACACACACACACACACACATCACAATATAAACATCTTGTAGTCCTTATTTTCATTACACTTGGCTTGAATATGTTTATTGTAACATCCCGATCTGGCGCACTGAGCGAACTTTTTCTTTGAGGACACTTGCTCGCAAGTGATCCAGATTATTATGCTATTGAAACCTTTGATTTTGATTATGAGGCATTATGGGTTGATGACATGTTGTTTTACCGCTTTAACATAGACGGGTGCTATTGAGTTGGTTTTACTGAGTATGCAGGATCATGGCCTAGAGGATGCCGAGGCATCGCTGGAACCCTTGGACTCCGGATCAAGTAGGGGGATGAACCTTTGGGGTTTGATTGTTTCACTATGATTTTAGTGCTTCTGATTAGATGTTATGATGTGGATATATTCTCACATGATTCATTGATGATGCAGGATGACGATAGCTTGCCGACCAGACTCACATGTGGAGTGAAGGGGTCACGCACGGCTACCAGATATGTTGAGGGAGAGGTGTGGACAGCAGTCTTGCCACAACCTACTATCATTCCCGCCGTGGCTCGAACTGTAGGTTAACGATTACCTAGTTCAAGAGGACCCACAATGTCGTGAGGGAAAATTGCAACAATTTCTTACGATGATTCTAAGGGGCGGGCAATAAGGCATGGGCCTTATTCCTTAGAGGCCCTTAGTCTCCCACAAGTTCACATGGCGGAGATTTGACTCCAGGGGTTATTTGTTAGAAAAATAGGACTGCGGAGCAATAAAATAAAACAAATGCGGAAAAAAAACCACAGAAGATACATAATACAAGAGAGACACAGATTTGCGTGGTTCACCCAGTGTGGGCTACACCCACCAGAGAAATTGCCAAGTCCTTCCTTTATTATTATCCAACAAATGAAGGGATACAACCTATAGCAAAACCCATTGTAACTTCTTCTTCTTTCTCTCACAGTCTCCTCTCCCAGAATACAATATTCACCATCAACCATAGCTACAATACATTTCCCTCATAAAAGAGGGTTGCCTTCTAGGGAAAAAAACCCTAACATAATCTCTACCATTGGATCTGCGACCTTAAAATGAACGGTCCAGATTTACAATGAAATTACAATATACATTTACAAGGAAATTTTTCCTTCAGGGGCTTCGCCCTCGAACCCTCGCTGGGGGCCTGCTTGCCCCCAGACCCCCCAGCCGAGGGGATAGCCCCCCCGGACCCCGCAGAGGGGGTACCGCCCCCCTGCACTCCCCCGCGTGGAAGAGTGTATATACT
>SNQJ01S0288603.1:4468-15327 GCA_010110895.2 Picea sitchensis | reverse complement strand
ATAACAATAAGGATCACATCATATATATAAAAACAAAAATAAACCATGACCCCTATGCAATTCAATGACTAGGCAAGTCCCAAAAAATATAAATCTATATGCTCAATGCCTCACAGGTTTAATAAAATCAAGTTATGCAAATATAAGAATGTCCAAATAATCATAGCTTGAAAATCCTTTCAGCCACATAATGATAAACCAAGGGTAAGTGCCATAGAAAATATTGATAAAAGATCATGACAGTTCAAATAACGATGGAGGAGTTTTCACGCTTACAGTCGTGAAAACTTAATGGAAACAAATTTGCAAGTGTCACAAGAAATGAAAATATCATCTATTTGAAAAATGCGACGACAATTTGAAGTTCGGAAGACATAGGTGTAGGCAGGCTTATAGGTCAATAGAAAAAATTGAATTGGCTGCCAACAAATGGATAAAGGAAACTTATGGCGATGTAGAGAAGGTCATGCGAGGCTACAAGGTAGCCTCCATCCAAAGTGGCACAGTGTGCCTTTCATGTCCGTTGATCGCGGGAAAATTAGTTCGTAAGAACAGACCAACACAGGTGATTGGCTTCGTAATTGATCTCGCAGGGAAGTGCGTCGAGGGACTACAGATGAATTAGGCACAGTATCTCGTCAACCAGTTAGAGATGGATTGCAGAGGAGCACAAGACCAAGGGTATGAGTTCCACTTTAGTTGGCTACTCATACTCATCTCTTTCATCACTTGGGAGCTACCAGAGGGAGCCAATTTCCCTGAGATCGAACCTTTCGAACCACTAGCCACGAAGTTTTGTACTCTGTGGTACTCCAGTGACATGAACAAGAAGTGGCAGTCTAATGATGTCTTCCACACCTACTTCAACCAACTGAAAACTGCAATTCAGTCTACACCGTGAATCACCCCGAATGCACTTCATAGGTTTAGACCTTGATGAATTTTAGCACGGATCGCCACTTCATCTACATTACAGCGCGCGGTGATGAACATAAACAACATATCCAATCCTACTACAAGCTGACAGAAGATGACTTGGAGGATATCACCAAGAAATGGTCAGTAGAACTACTTGTTGCAGCAGACCCCGCAGATATTTCCGATGAGGAAAGCCCTGAAGCTATGCCGGATACACCTGGGCAAAGTAGGACTAAGAAGGATGACGAAAAGGAATATGTCCCTAGCACATCCGCGAAGATTGCTTCGATCTCACCTATGCGGGGAGGTGATGGTGATGAGCTAGGCAGTATAGAAGTGGAGAAAAATAGAGGTGAAGTGACTCCACCAAGACAGGAGGAGGATCCCTCCATGAAAATAAAGATGACACCACCAAAACCCTCCTCCCAAAAGAAAGCTAAGGCTACCCAAACCATGCTTAAAACTACCCTTACCCCAAATGACTTTGACTTCTTAATTGTCATGCTGAACGATGTATCACTCGAGCTCGCAGAAAAGAAAGAAGCAAACCAGGAGGAGCTCTTCAATAGAATCAAAGGTGAACTCAAAGAAGTGCAGCAGGCACTCCAATCCAGCCAAGCAGTGTCTACAACACCCTTGATAAGAGAAACATCAGGAACAGGAGATGAGCCCACACAATTACACCAGATCGTTGATCAAGTCGAAGCTTGCCTTCGACGAGCTCAAGAAGACACAATGCAAGCCACCCAGGCTTTGATGCAAGCACATACATCACTTCTAGAACAACAGAAGGAGGAAGAATGGGAAAATCTTACCCTGAAAGTGAAGTGGGATGAGGAAAAGGCACAATTTCTAGTAGAACAACTTGAAGTCCAGGAAAGGATTCACAAAGCATTGCACTCTGTGATAGCCATGGAGGTGAAGATGGAAGACTATCTCCCACAGTAGGTGACCCAACTGGAAGAAGTAATCCAGCAACTCCAACAACACATCACGGATCTGGAGCTCTGCATCATGCCTGAGACCCCTTAAAAAATTAGAGATCTAAGAGAGGCCACGGCTCAAAGCACAATTGGCTGGTTAAAAACCTTTTCCTTGGAATGCAAGCAAATGAGCACTAGAAACGCTCATACTTATGAAACCCTCGCAGAGACTCCAGAATTGTATACATTGGAGGCACAACTCCAAGAATCCAAGAAACATGCAGACACGCTACAGGTGCAGATAAATACTTTGACCCCGATCGAAATAATGAAGAGGTTCATAGAACAACGCACAACCCAGTAACATGTACATGCGTTGCAAAGTAAAGTGATGGAATTCTCCCAACGGCTTTAGCCAATCCAAGAAAAGGCATGCCAACTGTTCATTGAACTTGAAAACCAAGAAGTTGAACTCTAACAGGTTGTCATCATTGTAGAACAATGCCTGGAAGGACCACTCAATGACACAGTGATCCAGGAACTTACTGAGAAAGAGGTTGTCACACTGCAACAGGTCGAAGTAGCTTGAGCCAAGATCGAGGCATTTGAGGCGGAATTGAATAGACCTAAGTGACTTGGGATGAGTCACAGGTGAGTGTTGGGGGTCTATTGGCCCTTCACCAAGTTTTGAAGTATACTTGGTCATATTTGACCATTTTGGGACTGTGACAACTTGCCAAAGATGGAGTGCAACGCAAAGCAAGCAAGTCCTATTTTTGGGTACCTTTTAGAGTTTTTGGGTTGATGTAAAGGGAAAGGGATGTCAGCCCATGGGTTTACCCACATTTAGGCCCATTTTGTAATCTATAAATAGATACTTAGGCAATGTAAGTAGAGGGGACATCTTAGTGCAAATGTATAGATAAAATCTTAGTGCTAGTAGCTGGATCTGTGTGATCATATTTGTATCGCAATTTCTCTATGCATGAGTGTAAGGAGATCGGAAGGCTAAGGGCAAGTTTTTGTGGTTTTGTGCTGAGTGCAAGGAAGAAGGATCTAGCGAGCTGCGTAGATCTTATGTCTTGTGTGAAGTAAGGGTCATTGAATCTCTGTGTTGTAACTCCTTGACCGAGATAATATAAAGAAGAATACTTTGTGGACATAGCCCCAGGGTGGGGGTGAACCATGGTAACTTTGTGTAATGTGATCTGTGCTTTGACCTAAGTGTTGTTTCCTTTTGGCTAAGTGCTTGCTATGAATAAGTAGATCTAGTTATGCTCGGTGCTTATGATATAAGAATGAATGTTAGATCTGATATATAAGATGTTTAGTGTTTTATCTATTGAATCTAATCTATGTTTTGTGGCTAAGTACTAAATCATCTTTAGTCTAATTATTCACTGCGATGCTTTGTGCCATCTGTGAAGTACCATAAGGGTTAAATATAGATGAATGATCTATGATAAGTGCCTTGTAATAGATATAATCACATATCGGTGTCCCAGCTAAGGTTTTAGACACTTGAGTCCTGAAACCACCCCTGCCTCTACCTCAGGTGAGACTTCATCTGCTTCACAGGTGTTGCCGAAAGGGTTGGTAGTTAGGGTTTTGTTGGTGTGCTCTTGAGCGTTGAACCCTGGATCTTCCCCTGTGCCAACATGACTGTAGGGGGAATGAGATGGAGATGGATAGAGATGGAAGTGGATCCCACAGAGGTCAACTCTAAGTTGAGTTAAATGTGTGTAATTAAGTCTTGGGAAGGTCCAAGGGTTTCCAAGTATGTTGAGTAACCTGGAAATGGTGAAAAATGTGCTTGAGACACAAGAAAACCCACTTTGCAATGATGTATGTTAGTTGGATCAAAAAGTTAAGCTTATTGTCCCTAATTTGCATCAATATATAATAGTGTATATCATTGATAATATGGTACTATAATATTCTCAATAAATGTTAGAGATCAAGTAGAATATACGAGAGAAAGACTAGTTAATGACTAGCTAAACTCAAGATGAAAAACCAATATTCTAGCATAAAATGATAAGGTTGTTGTAAACACTTGTCTGTAGAAAATTATATCAGCCTAATTGATGTAAAATTCAATGTATTACATCAATAAAATCAGCCACTTAAATCCCCTCAAACTTTTCCAAAAAGTGTGCAAGACCAAGAAGAATAAGTGAGAAAAATCCAATGGTTGATAAGAGAATTATTCAAGCAAATGAGTTAGGGTTTCTGCAACCCTAATGGCTGAAGATGTAATTTTATAACAGAATAAAGAAGTATCCCCTTTATGGGGACTCCCTAGTGCCTATGAGGTGCCCAAGGCACAAGGAATACAATCCAATTTGCAAGAAGTAAAAATGATCAAAAATCATGTTTCCCAATGCAATATTTTATTTCTCCAATGCAATAATAAATGACTAGTGCTCTTAATTATTGGGTTAATGGGGTCATGCAAATAAAGATCTAGAGAAGATACCTTCTTGGGGGTGTAAAACCTCTTACTTCCCAAGGAAATCTTCTCTATCTAGGGTTCAAGGTAAGAGGGTGTATTCCCTTATACTTCTCTTAGCAAACCCTTGTTTAACCAATAACATGAAGCATAAAATGATGAAGACTGTGGTGGGGGTGTATGCCCTTATACTTTCCACCTAGATCCTAGAACAATAGCCTTGACTTGAAAAAAATGATAGCATGAAATTAAAAATAATACCAATTCAAGGAAAAATGCCAAGATAATCTACCACAATAGCAAGAGATGAGCCTTCCCAGGCTAGCGCATCACTTCCAACAACCATAACATCAAGAGACAACCATAAACTTGAGCTACGAGAGACAAGTTTTCCAAAGGTGGTGAAAATTCCAAACCAATACTTCTCACAAGAGGAGAGTTATGATCAAATGAGATCTTATGATCTCTTATTTATACAAAATGTCATTGTTGACTATAAAAATCACAATGAGGAATTTTGCCTGCAAAGTATTGCTAAAGCCTATTATTTAAACTATGCTAATAAAATATAATACTAGTAGGTGGGACCCCCTTGTAGAGTGGAGGCTCAGAGATAGTCATATCACACATTTTATGATGTTGTTTTGATGTTGCTAACAAGGTGTTATATGGTTGATGATGAGGTCTTAGTTTCATTTTGATATAATGACAGGTGGATGATGCATTTTATGGGATGTTTTGTTATTCAAAGCTTTAATTTTATGTTATGATTGGCATATATTTATAGTTGTTATATTTGATCATGTCACCATGATTATTACCTGGCTACACCTGTACTGAAATATGTTAGTAAAAACATAAACAAAAGAAAAAGGGAAGAACTTACAAAAAAATCCAAAGGAAAGTGCCTATGTTATGTTATGTTAGAAGTTAGGTGCAAATAAGATGAAAACAAGTTAGTGTTAATCCTAACAATTAATGGTTAGTGACTATGTTATTTGCATTTGAATTATATTGAGTGCATTTGATATGGAAATACATTTGGTATGGTATGGAAGGCTTGCAATGGTTAATATGAATTTTTGGGTGGCGCATTTGGCAAGCAATGTGGTGTCATATTTCAATGGTTTGGAATTTATGGCATGGTTAAGTGTATTAGTGATTGTTTGTTGTCATGTACTTCGAAATTGAATGAAGAGGAGATGGAAGCAATGTCCAGTAAATGCATGTCACTCCATACTCCCCCCATCAAGTCGTCACCCTAGTATGGTTATTGTTGCATTTCATTTTGTTGGTGGTTAAGATCTGATATTCAAGCCTGGGAAGGAAGTGCTCATGCAGCTTGCCCATTTTTAAGCTATCGGTTATAGGTATGGTTCTTTTCACCCATCCATGAATTTCTCTATGTGTATGAACGAACAATGGCTCAATAATGCTTTGGTTTGTGTTTTCCTGAGATTGGAAATTGTGTAAATGCATGGTTCTTCTCTCTGGAATGACTGTGTGGTTATTCATTTTGCAAGTAAAATATTTGGTTGGTTGAGTTGTGCATTCGCTGGTTGTTCTGTGTGGTGAAAATCATGATAGATCTATATAGTTTTGAGTGGATATGGGTGTTATCGCTCTATGTTTTTTTGGAGGGTTTCGCTCTATTTATACTTGTTGGACGCTTCCTCACAGTTATGAGGGTAACCATGTCCAGTCATATTCGGGTTGTTGTGTGGTTGATATGTATGTTTTTCGGATTTCCTTTTTGTCATTGTGTATTTTCTAGAGTCATGGTCGTGGGTTTATTCACATGGTCGTGGGTTTATTTTTGTGGTATTGGAATCAGCGTATCTCAGAAGTCGGTCTTAGGGTGGCCATTATGCCAAGATATATGTTTTATGGTTGATTGGGTGATATACGTTATGCCTCGGGTCTGCATTCCAACTGGCATTGTCATCAAATGAAATGGAAAATGGTTATACCTATGTGTGTTATGGGTACTTGCTACTGTCTAGTGGGAATTTGCTTCTCCTCTGCATCGTTGTCCTACCCTACCCGTCGTTGAATAGTTGTTCCATTGCACAAACTGGGAGTTATAAGGAACCCTATGCTTGTATCGAAGGGTCTCTTCCTATGGGTTGATATGTTTGGATTACCTCCAGTCTCTCAGTGTTATTGATGATCGAGCGAACCCTTAATGAATTCCTTGTATGCATTGTTATAGAGCTCATTTTTTTTTTAAATCCCTAACTGTCTTACTCAAATCGGGCATCTTTCTAATTTTCAAATATTGGTTGTAAAATGGAGTGGTTATGACAGTTGCGTCGAATACCTAGCTCATCTATTTGATTAAATTAGTTGATTGGGAATCAATGATAATGTGCAGTCAATAGTTTTCTCTTCTCATTATGCTTTTGATCAATGTATTCTTACAACATGGTGTCAATTGCAAGTTGGTGATTGTTGTGTGTTTCACTAGTCCCGATCGAAATCATGGCAAATTGTGGAAATTGATGACTATTGTGTGTTTCACTAGTCCCGATCGAAATCATGGCAAATTGTGGAAATTGATGACTATGATTTCATTGTTTCACTGTGTATCTATTATGGAGGCATCGTGCATGTTTTATTTAATTGCATCATCAGTGATGAAGCTCAGGTTTTGTATTATGGTTTGATTGCAAAGTTTTATTGGATAATATAATGAAAAATGCATGAAATCAGGCAAGTGTTAGAAGTCTGTGCAATTTGAAAAAGGGACCTGTGTATATGTTTCATTTGGGTGATCATGAATTATGGACAGTGTTTGATATTTTATAGTGATATATGATGGATAGAGATGGAGCAGTGTTGACGTGTGTTTCTTTTGATTTTGTTTTAAATGAAAGGAAAGGAATTAGAGACCAAGTATTATTTTAACAAGATTGTTTAAATTCATAATGATTATGATTATGTTTACAGACTATGTTAATTGAAGTTTTGAGGAAATTGAATGTGGGACAATGAACATTTTTTATACACATTAATTGTTAAATTGGTATTGGTATCTTTTTGTATTGAATACAGAGTTGTTTTTATGGATTACTTGATTTGTTTTATGAACAGTATTTGTTTTTTCCCTACCATTATCTCACTTTTTCTCACATTACAAGTCCCCTCTCCTTCCCATATTCACTATCCACTCATTGTTCTTAAAATCAATTTATATTTAAGTTAAACTTTGTATTATAACAGTTAAAGGATGGCACAAGGATGAGTTACAATGATATATTTTTTTGATTTACAATACAGTTGATTGTTTGATGATTTGTTGAGCAGTAATCATGATCTACTCCCCTTCATATTACCACTTTTCACTCAATACAATCCCTCACATATCCCAAAACCCTTATTCACCCCCTACTCATTGACAAGTATTAAATGATTTTTATGGATTGGATTGCATGAGTCTGATGTGTTGTTGAGCCAAGCTTTGTTTCATATTTAAAGAGATATCATGTATGGTTGTTGAAGAACTAGTTTCTAATCAATAATGCATACATGATTGAGATTTTTCAGCAGAGGTAGCCATGGTCAAGGTAACAGAGGAAGAGGAAATTGGAACAGGGGCCCTATAAGGCCAAGATTTTCTATACATTTTGATGCAAACTTGCAAGAGTTGAGCCAACTATTCCAAGCTTGATTTTTTAACTGGATTATACAAGGAGTGGTCCAACCTAGGATAGAAAGGCCTCCCTTACAAGCCCCACATGTCCCTGGTATCCCAGTTCCCCCTCATGTCTCATTACAACCTGAAGTCCCTGAAAACAACGGATGGAAAGAGATTGTCCATCCGATAGTCTCCCAACATCATGGCTAGCCTAACTTGTCCCTACCTACTCTTCCACATGTTAATCAAATTGTCCAAGTTTACCCTGCCCACTCACCAGTACAGTCTTCCCATGCAAGCAAAAGGTTAAAAATCGAGGCCCACCATGCTCCTGACAAAGGAAAAGTTTTTGTTGTCCCCTCCTCTCCCTCAAGTGACTCTTCCAAATCTATGTCATCTCACATGCATTTGAGAGATGATTGCTCTCATGTTATCAATGATATTAGGCCTAAAGGCTCCACACAACCTAAGGCAAATTCAAAGAAATCAAAGGGTGACAACAACAACAAGGGGAATATTGTCTCCCATAGTGGAAAATATGGGCTTTGAGTGTTTTTATTTATTAATTGTTGAGAACATTTGACTTCTGAAATTTTGGACAACACACTATTTTTTTGGATATATGGATATTATATTTTTGGATATGGTTTCAATTATCATTGATAAAAATTGTCAAATTATGAGAGTAATGATGGGAGCCACAAGGAGGGATGTGTTTGATTGATTAACTAGTTGTGTTATGCTTGTTAAGGAAACTAACGAGAGTCACAAGGGGTCCCACCTACTAGTTATTATTTATTAAAGACCCTTATTATTATTTTATTACTTTTCCCCCTTAACTAAAAATTTGGTTCAATTTTAGTTAACTTAACTAAAGAGGTAGTTTAACTACTTTAGTTAATTCTGATTGATTAAAGGAAAAAAGAGGAGGAACAAGAGGAGAATAGAAGGAGAAAGCATACTAAGGTCTTCTCTTTGAGTTTTATTGAGACAATTTAGTTTCCATTCATTTGTTGATTCATTGAAATCCTAATTCTCTTTTATGATAGTGGGGTCCTATTGTAGACAACAAGATTTAGGGTTGAATTTCATCATTCAGACACTTGTTTTTCAGAGGTGTTGATCTATCTTTGATAGTATGTGTAGACTTGTCTGTTTTTGAATTAAATTTCATGATTAATAAAGACTATTGTGCAAAGTCGAGTGGGTGGAAATCTATGGAAAGTTGATCCAACTTTTAAATTTCATTTTTTTACCTTCTGTCAGAAGTCCTTTTGTATGGTTTTCATCGAGGACATCTAAGTTTGACTTTGGTCCAAACTTCCTCAGGGAATTTTGTAAAGAGAATAAGTCTTTTGATAATTTGGAATGGAATAAATGATTTTTTTATGTCTCATATGTGTTGATTATTGACTTGGTGTTTTTTACTTCTGTCTCTATATTTATTTATGCATTTGTTATNTGATAATTTGGAATGGAATAAATGATTTTTTTATGTCTCATCTGTGTTGATTATTGACTTGGTGTTTTTTACTTCTGTCTCTATATTTATTTATGCATTTGTTATATTCAGAAAATTACATAAATATTGAATTTTTTAGCAATCTTTCATTTATAAAAAAATCAGCCTAAGCACTTGTAATCAATACTTGTGGATTAGGAAACAATTTTTTATGGCTATTAACATAGGGTGATATTCCTGTCTATCTTGCTTTAGCCAAGTAAGATCTGAAAATGCTTGAGCAAGATCATTTCATATCTTTTCCTCAATAGTCACCAAGGTGACTTGTCCATAAAATAAGGGGTAAACCATAAGAATAGGGGGTCAAAAACCCCAATATTTCCCCCTTTTAACAAGGTAATATTAAACAATTCATTTAAAGTTTCACTTTTGCACAAATAAACCCTAATTTTACATAGATGTCTCCCCTTTAGGGGATGTTTTGTCGCTTGGAAGAAGTTGTTGGTGTTGGAGAAGCATGGGTAGCCCTCCAAAGGCTACATGCCAAACATCTAGACAATCACTTCATGGTGAATACCTTCTTCTCCTCAAAATTTCCATGTGTCAATGAGTGGCACCTCACCACCAAGCCCTAACCCCCCTAGGTCCATGCCTCTATGAGTGATGTTTTGCCTCTTCTAGGAAAAACATTTGGCATGTGGGGGATATGCTATGTCATCCAAGTCATCCTCGAGGCCTTCCAAATTTGATATTTCTCATCCAGCATGCGAGCCCTTGGAATCCAACCTATGGGCTTGTAGCCCCATGAAATCCCAAGCTAGGATTTTTCTCCCAAAAATGTCCACCAACTAGGTCCTGCAAAGACAAAGAGCATGCCCTCCAAGGATCTCAAGTCATAACATCATGATAAGTGAATCCAATCAATAAACGAGCCACCTTAGCATGTGCATCAAAGATCACTATATCAAACAATTAAATGCTCAAAGACACCATGCAACTTGTCCAGCTTGAATATGGGAGGGTTCCCTAGGTAAGGGAGAGTTTCCAAGTGATCCCTCTCTAATCCATGTAAAGTGGATGAAGTGGTTGGGGTCAAGACTCAATGGGAATAGAGCTCATGACATACAAGGGGTCGTAGTGTCACATTCATAGGTGCCTTTGCAGAGGGTGTGTGGTACCTTCGTCCGTGATTCACTTTCTCCAATCCCATTAATTTCCATTATTGTATTCTCTCATAATTTTAAGGAGAGTTTGAAGGTCACTACCCTAGCATGGTGACTAGACAATGGAAATGTCACCCACAAACACCTAGTGGAAATGAGAAGGTTGGATCGTGATGAGACCCCCTTTCTTTCATCCATGCAACTGAGATCCATTACCCTAGTTTGGTGACCAAATGATGGCAATGTCATACCACTAGATATTCATGGACATGATAGGTCGGTTCGTGAAGAGACCTCCCACCCT
>SNQJ01S0288599.1:0-10860 GCA_010110895.2 Picea sitchensis | reverse complement strand
CAAAATCAAAATAAAAAGATAATTTTTTTTTTAAATGAAAATAGGTTAGAAAAGAAAAGAAAAGAAAAGAAAAAAGGAGAAAATAAATAAATAATAAAAAATAAGAAAACCCCATGAAAACAAAACTAAGTTTGAATCATACACTTTAATCATGATCAAACAATTTTCAATTTATGTTGTTAGGTTAGAGAATAATTTTACCCAAACTGTTTAATCTTGGCTACAATAGTTAGGTAGAGGAAAAAATTAATCCAATTGTTTAAGCTGGATTAATTAGTTATATGCATAATATAGAGCATAAGTTAGATGAATTTTCCCTTCAGATAAAATTAAACAAGGTTTGCACATTAAAATGCACCCTAAGTAGATGAAATAAGTTATGTTAATATAGGAAAAATAAAGGAGAATGTAAATGTTTCAAAAAGAAAATATTTTTTTTTATGGCACATGTGTTTTAACCAAAGTTGCAAAGTTGACAAGACATTTTCTCTTGTAGCGCATAAATTCCGTGCATATTTTCCCCGGTGGCATCATTCCTTTCCCGATCGACGGTCCTTAATTATCCCCCCTCCAAAATCTACCTAATTCACTCCTGATACCGCTCACCTTTCCAACCGCTACTTCCCTCTCCCTAAACGACACCTTTCACCTCACCTCCTATCCGTTGGCCAATTAACTCCTTCCCCCATGACCGTTAGATGTCCCATAATTGTCCTGCACCCTAACAGATATCCCTACATATACAAAAAACCCCTTCTCCCCCCCCACCCATTACACTATTTTTTGACTGAGAACCCGTGAAGACAGAGCAAATCTTGTTGTCATACTACCACCGCCATCACCTACCTTCAACTAGTGAGTTATTTTCCCCATAATTACACAAATTTCAACCTATTTTACTATTAGTTCTTCAATTATGGCTCCCAAAGGAAAGTTTGTCAACACCTTTGAAAATCCAATGGTTCTCCCTCCAATTAACCTTGAAGACATTCCTATGGGAGAGAAAGATTACAAAATTGTAGATCCTATGTGTGAATTTGATTTATTCGAATTACACTGTTGGATGAAAGATAATTTTCTTAACCATAGTGATGAAATTGGACTCTCGGAATCCAATTTACCCATCTACATGTTTCTCAAAGACTACCCTTTCCACGAATTCATCCTTAAATTCCAAGCTAGTTATCTGCCAAGCGAAAGAGCCATTGCATCTCAAAATGGTGAAATTTTGTTTACAATTACCTCTGATACCATTAACCAGATGATGCAGATCCCTCAAAACAACTCCAACACCCCTTTCTCTATGGAATCCCTAAATGGATTATATCAGAAATTGACCTTTTTCCAGAGAGCCCAAATTTTTTAAAATTTCCTCCCTGAAGATGACCAACTGCCTAAGAAAAATACACCATACCCCTCTTCTATTTTCCCAGAGAAGGTTAATAATATTATCTCCATGCTCTCATTTCTATTAGGATATTATTCTGATGAATGGGTAGATGAACCTATTTTAGGTTTTCTGTCCATTTTCTCTATAGAAGCAAACATTTCTATGAACTTCAATTTCAATCAATTCTTGGATGACAACATTCATGAACAGTTTCTAAAGTTTCAAACTGAAGGAATGTTGAAGTATTATTCAATTTTGGTTTATGTGTTCATATTCTATCAAGCATACAGGTTCCCTTTTGCACTCTAGAAGCTAAATGAAAAAGGAAGCCCACAGTCAGTCATCTTTTGGACTTCATTGGTGAGAAAGAACTAAGTGCAGTACAGTTTCACATATTTTATTTATCAATTCATTTATCCAGCTACTTGTTTACTGAGAAATATATAACCCAGGGTTAGTGAAGAAATTTAGAAGGTTTTACATCTAACTGAGCAGGCCAAGACAGGTGACTGGTATTTATACCGAAATTATATAGAAATAAGGGTGTAGGTATGTGATCTTCCACCATACAAGTTTCCTAAATACCTCCCAATGAGGATTTTTTCATTGGAGTACATAAGATAGATGATAGGTTCATATGAAATCCACTTTGTAGAAAGAAATACGAAATCTCAGTTTAGAATTAAAACTCAGATAAGACCATTTATTTGCAACAACAAAGAAACAAGTGAAGAAGTAGACATCCTCTTAAAACATATGAAGTTTCCTCTAAGATTTACTTGGTCATATGACCCATTTGTAATTATTTATGAGTTGAGTACCAAAAAAAATACCACTCCCTATGTGCATACACAAAGGCCAGAGATTGAAAAATATATGAACTAGGATGAGTGGGAAGTGAACACCTTGCAAGAAGTAGAAGAACAACTTTTGTCTATGACCACTTCATAGACCATCACACCTCAGAAACAAGTAGTAAAAATATCAAGGAATGAAGACTCTCCTTCAGTCACAAAGGTATCAGTAGATGATTTTCAAAAATATAGGAAGAAGACTAAAACCATTCCTACAATAGGTTTTCTTAAATAGGGAGAGATGCAATCTACAATAGTTTTGGAAGGACCACACTCTACAACACAGTCAACCAATTTTTTTACAGGATCTCCATCATCATCATATTCACAAAGGAATCCATACACAACTCTAACATATGAATCAATTCATGGAGAAAATGAGTCAAATAATTTTGACAATTACAAGGAAATTAAGCAAAAGAATGAGTTTTTCAAAAGCAATACTTATACTCAATTTTGGAAAAAAACTTCTACTACTGAGCAAAAAATTTTGTTAGCTTTTGACACAGAGAAGAGAAGAATTCAAATGGAATTTTTATAGGCACGGGTCCCCTATACAAAGACAACAATTGATTACAAGAATAATTCATTTGAATTTGATATAAAGGATATCCATCCTATTGATTAGATGGATATGCACAGAAAGTCAAAGGAGATAATTTTTTCAACCCTGAAAAACACTTCAATGAGAGCTTCCAAATTATATGTATCACTGACTAATATCCAGTCTCAATTGAAGATTGAAAATATCTCTTATTTGTCCAAGGATAATAAGATAAAATAATTAGAGGAATTAGTACTCAAGATTGAATATGACCCAACTAATGTCAAATCAACAGAAGAGATTATTAAGAAGAAGAACGATGGCATAGCATCACTCAGGAAACACTAGAAACTACCAGCAATAGAGGATTCAGAGACTAAAGAATTGGCTGAGACAGAGAGCCAAAATGAAGAAATTCTCAAATTGATTATGGAAAAAAATGCACAGATTAGGGAAATGGAAACAAAGATGGATAAGTTGATCAAGGAAAAAGAGAAGAATGTACATTTGGTCATAGTTCCACTAAATGAAGTTCCTCTGACAGGGATAAGAACAACAAAAGTTTCTACATCAACATCAACCCCAACACAAACTTCATATGCCTCAGATAAATTGGTGAAATCTATGGAGGACATGTCCATAAAAGGAGTAGAAATCAAAAAGTTACAAGGATAAGTAAACTTATTACATGAAGAGAAAGAGAGGATTATGACTTGTCATCAGGAAGAAATACATAAATCTCAGAGGCTCAACCAACGACTACAACATTTAGGAAACAAAACAACCATGGCTAATACCTTAGCCCAATCTAAGGAAAATATATGGATAGACATCAATAAATCCATGACAGATATTTGGCCTTATATACAAATGATCTTTGAGAAGCATGAGTTAATTCAGAAAGCTAGAGGAGATATCGAAATAATTAAGGAATAATTGGAGAAAATCCAACAGAATCCACATATCTCATCACGTTTCTAAATTATAAAAGAAAACATGAGTTAGAGGAGCTAGAGATAGAAGACATAACTGAAACTATCCTGGAAATAAAAAAAGGTTCTAACTAAGAAAGGCCTCATGTTGTAATTGGAAGAAAAATGCCAAGTCATGGACATAGGTGTGAAAAGGTTCGTCAACAAGTTTGAGGTGCTAAACAAGAAATGAATACTTGGTTTATTAGTGTTAAATGACAAGTTAATCACCTTGCGTGATTATAACCATAAATTAAAGATAGTGGAAAAAGATAATTGAAAATTTACAGGAATACAAGGAAGCATCACTGGGAAAGCATTCCTGGAAACAATGCAGTTTGATTTGAACATGCAACATGAGATAAAACACATTTTTATCACCAAACCCACTTTTTCTAAATACACAAAGGTGGATGAAATTTACAGTAAATTACTCAAAATGTCAATCCCAAGTAAAAAAAGGTGGGAAAAATTGTGCGAGCTACTTGAGTAAAGATGGGTTCTACTTTTCAGCAGAAAGGAGCAAATAAGAAGAATTCAAAGGGACAGATCATCAACAACTTCCACCAAAACAATGTCAGAAATCCGAGGAGATCTGAAAGATTCATATAATTTTTTAACTAGAGATATAGTTAGTTTAGATATTTTTGAAATGTATCCTGACCAATTATGACAGGATATTTTGTAAATAAATGTATACATACTTCTCATTTCGAAGTATGTAGGGTTGATTTTTGCATCCAAGAAAGCTATTTTGTATTTTCAAGCGGATTGATCAGTAATAAAAAAGGGCTCTTTCACACGATTCTCGTGTCAAAATGTTGGTGAAGTGCATATATATACGTTTATGTTTTTCTTTCTTTTTTATCATTCTCATGTGTTTCTAATCCTAATTATTCAAAATAAGGTTAATGAACATAATTTATTTTAATACACTTTTTTTCTAGCTTTGAATGATTTCTATGTTTTCAACTGAAATAAAGTAAAAAGAATTCTTAATTGCTCTTTTACTTGATGGAATTCCTTTCATTTCTTCCTTTTCACTGCATCCAAATTTAAAAGACCCAAACAGTTTAACTACCTTGCCCTGTGAATAAACTTTATAAAAAGATGAAAAAAATCCTTATTTTAAGAGACAGACCCCATATCCCAATGGTAATTTAAGCATTCAATCAACCAGACAATTCAAAATAGACAAACAAGTCTTGAACTATCATAACTAGCCTAATATTTCAACCTAAACAAATCTAAATCTTATATAGAGATCCCTCTTTGAAGCTGGTAGAGCTAGATCCTAGTTTCAAAAGTGGTTTTGTGGTTACCTCTATCCTTTCTTCTACAAGCTCTAGAAATTACAGATCCATAACATAGTGGCGACCATACTAGGGAAGATCAAATTTTCAACTTCTACAGATTCTTTTAACTAGTAAGAAAACTTTATTTCTCGGAAATCAAGGATTCAAATCTTTAGAAATACATGTTCAGAGGTTGTAAAATTTGTAAATAATTAAGTAGCGTGTTTAAAGTTTTAGTTCTGTCTCCAAAAATAATTCACATAAGATCTCATCCTAATCCATAACATGTAAAAGTTGTAGATGAACCTAAAATATTGATTACGAAAATAAGTTTAGCAGAAAGTCAAGGGAGAAGTAGTCCCCTGACTAGGGAAACCTCTCTCCTAGAGAAATTTGTCACAATCCCGGATATTCAGTTTAAACTACCATTTGAGGATAGTCTATTCAGAACTAAGTCTAAGAGTTTCATGGAAGAAACAATATTAAATCAATCTATTTTACAAACTGATACATCTGAAAGACAATCTCTTGAATCAGATCTTGATCAACAAATCCTCCAAAATTTTAAAAAGTTACAAGATCTAGCATTAGACTTCGATAAATCTTTACATCAAGCCTATATTCAATGATCTTCTGAACTTTCCTCCCTGACCATTTCTGTATCATCTATTAATTCTCAATTGATTCATCCTACATCTACCATTCCTTCTTCTTCTATATTTTCCACTACTTCTCCAATAACTTCATAGACCGTGATCCAACCTATTATAAGAGTTACCGCATCTACACCTTCCACAAGTTCATCTAATATCCATCCTCATATACCAATTATGGTAGCAAGATATTATCCCCTTGTTTTTCTTGCTCATTTACATAATATGCCCCAAGACTATCAAACTAGCATTCCTCAGTTTGATGGCACTGGAACTATGAATGCAAAACAACATGTTGATAATATGAATGACTTTTTTGACCTGTAAGAAGTATATGAGAAACATGTTAAAATGATATTGTTTTCCCAAAGCTTAAATGGAGAAGTCGAGAAATGGTTCAAAGCCATACCAGCTTCTAGTCTAAATGAAATTACTTATTTTCACCAATCATTCCTCAATATATGGGAACTTAAGAAAAATCCACTTCAAATTTTATCTAAATATGAAAGTATTAAAAGATCCCCTCGGGAAAGTGTGCAGGATTATTACACTAGATTTAAAAATATTTAGAATGCAATTCCAACAAACATTAAATGACGCAAATGCGCCACCCAGGGCACGTCCGATCCCACATGACCTTCTATGCATTCGGCCCGAAGAGCTGAAATGCTCTTCGAATCCATTATCGGGACTTTGCAACACCCACAGGACTCTCCTTATGATCTCCCTTTGTCCTATCAGGAAATCGGACCTCGCGTGATAGCGAGTCTTGAACTCACGGGATCGAGTCTTACAAATCCCCGAACCTCGATGAATATTCACCCACGTGTTCCTTGCTCTTGTCGGGAATTCTCCCGTCGGGAAATCGCCACTCACGTTGTCATGATCCACTCTACTCATGGATCCCTGATCCCCGATGACCTGTCAGTCAACGCTGACCTTATCCCACCTTATCGGGACTTTGGTCCTATCACAGCCTTGCACTATCGCGACTTCGCCACTCACGACACCAAGTCCTCGGGCTTCCAACTCCCCATAACCGATGTGCTGAAACACCGAGGCCACTTGACATTGACTCCCTGCGAGGGTTGACCTTATGACACTTGTCCTCCACTACGATCCTTAACCCCATCAGGAAATCGCATGTCGGAATATCGTGATTCCCGTTGTCATGTGCACGGGACTTTCAATTCCCCGATTCCCGACTCCTCGGGATCTCCTGACACGTGTCCTTGCAGATGAACGGTTCTGATCCCGTCAGGAAATCGCGAATCGTGATTCCTGCTATAACGATTCCTTCCCTCCTGGAATCCTTGATAAGTTAAATCCCGACTCTTGTCCTGATGTCTGACGCGTGTCCTGCCGAGATCAACGGCTAGGATCCTTTCTCGGGATTTCGAGAACCACAAGGTCTCGATTCTCTTGCTTAGCAAAACCCCGATGAATCGAATATCCCGATGAATTCCTCTGGGACTCCTCCTCTACTTTCTAGGGCTTAACCCCGACGCAACTTCCCGAGATCTAATGACTGACGGGATTTCACGAATTTCCTCTGCGAATACTGACCGTTGATTTCTTTCCTCCCTTCTTGAGGACTTCTTAGCATGGAAATATTTTGTGCAACCTTTCGATAATTTCGAAGGCCTTGCTCCTCCCGAGCTTTCTCCAGCTTCCATAATCTCTTAGGAAAAAGAGATCTCTGTGCACACACTTGCAACTCTTGCCTGAAACCTTTCATGATGCAAGAACCTGGTGCTCTCCTTTGAATATATCACGAAGGTGCTATACCTCCTGAGTTTTTCCACTCTGATTCTTTCAGAGGGATGTGCACGCACTCCTTGTGGAAAACATACAACACTTCCCAAGTGTTGGATCCTACCGACTCTGCGCACTCCTGCAGCAGCAATCTTCGATCTCCTTTGCTCAGATTTACAACTGAGGCTTCTTCTTTAGCCTGCGCACTCCTTGCACGACTTCGACAAGCCACTCTCACTTCTGGGTGAACGAGAACAAAAGTTAAACTACCTGAGTCTCCATCAACGCACTCCTTGCAGATGATTTCGACTGCACACCTTGTAGGAATCTCCTGGCTCAGATAGAGAAACAATTGGAACTCATTCCATCTCCCCTTCAGACTTCAGGTTGAACCATGAAATCACATGTCCAGCATATAAAACAAATACATGATAGGAAAGCAAACATTCATGAGCATAACATCAATACACAGAGAAAACAACACAAACCATGAGTTTGAATCAAAGCTTCCTTCTATTAATTCAAATGCCTCTACATGGGTGTTTTTCATACACTATTCTCTGCTTTCTCTTCTCTTCTCCTGAATGCTTCCTCTAGTATTCACTATGTTACAATGGTACAATGAGGGTGTCTATATCCATTTTCCCTTTCGGACTCTAAACTATCAAATCTAGAAATAAAAATCCTATCTACCAGCATTAAATCTATTAAATGCCGACTATCTACCAAAGGAAGAGAGCTTAAAGGCTCAAGGTCCAATACAATATACAAATGCACCTTCATAAATGGTTCATTAAAGACTTGCGCAACAATCCCAAAGTATTTTCAAAAATTTGGGTTGGTTTGTCCAGCTGATCTCCGGTTGATGTGCTGGCTTGCTTGATGAGTTAGCGATGCTCCTACATCATACTCCTCGGCTTGAAAACTTTCATGGGCTCCTATCCATGAGCTCCTGCATGGTTTGTCCATGATTTTTTATCTCTGCTTCAGTCTCCCAGCTGGCATCTTCCACTGGGTGGTTCTTCCATTTGACCAGATACTCGAAGTATTGCTTCCGCCTGGTCTTTTTGCTCACTCGCTTGTAAAGTATACGCTCCATCTGTGGATTTTCTACAATCGACATCTGCTTCTGCCACCGGACCTCCTACTGTTCATTACTTCCAACTCCTACTTCCTCAGCCTTATATGGATATAAGTCTGAGACATTGAATGTCGAAGATATTCCGATCTCATTCGGCAACTCAATCTCATAAGCGTTTTCTCCCAATTTATTTAGGACTCTACATGGTCCAATTTTCTTCATTTTCATCTTGTTGTATGTTCCTCTCGAGAACCTTTCCTTCCTCAGATGTGCCAGAACTAGATCACCAACTTCGAAATGAAGTTGTCTCCGATGCTGATCTGCTTTGCGCTTATATTCTTGGTTTGATTCCAACAATCACTCCTTCACCTTGCTGTGAATTTCTTTCATCGCCTCTGTGAATTCTTCAGCGCCTGCGCTCTTAGTTATTATCTTCTCTGCATCCCTCAGTTCAGAAAATCCTCTTGGATGCCTGTCGTATAAAATATCAAATGGACTTTTCCCTGTGCTCCTATTCACTGAGTCGTTGAATGCAAACTCTGCCTGTGGCAACACATTGTCCCAGCTGTTGTGGTGCTCTGTCACCAAGCTTCTTAATAAATCTCCCAGACTTATATTTACCACATCTGTTTGCCCATCCGTCTGAGGATGATAGGAAGAACTAAAATCAAGTTAGTCCCCATCTTCTTCCAGAGTGTCCTCTAGAAATGTCCAATGAATTTTGTATCCCTATCCGATACTATACTCCTGGGTAACCCGTGAAGTCGAATGACCTCCTTGAAAAACAAATTTGCGATATGAGTCGCATCGCTGGTCTTCTGACATGGGATAAAATGTGCCATTTTGGCAAAACCTGTCAACCACCACAAAGATCGAATCATGTCCTCTTTGCGTTCGAGGCAATCCCAATACGAAATCCATGCTGATTTCATCCCACGACCTCTCGGGTATGGGTAGTGGTTGATAGAATCCCGCATTCTGCTTCCTGCCCTTTGAATGCTGGCAAATTCTACATCTGTCGACAAACCTCTTAAATTCCGACCGTATCCCTGGACAAAAGTATGCTTCGCTCAGCTTTGCAAATGTCTTTTCGTGGCCAAAATGTCCTGCCAAGCCTCCGTTGTGTTTCTCTTTTAGCAGATTCTCCCTCATGGAGCAATTCAGAATACACAGTTGATTTCCTCTGAACAACAGTCCTTCCTGGATCATATAATCTATCCATGGGATTCTGTCTCTGAGAACTGGATTCTCAACTGCTTCATATGCCTATGGAAAATCTGCATCACCTGTATACATGTCCCTAAGATATTCAAAACCCAATGTTTTGACTCGGAACTCCTGTGGTAACAAACACTTCCTGCTCAAAGCATCAACCACTTTGTTAGCAGTACCTGAAATGTGTTTAATTACTAATGTAAAATTCTGCATATACTCTACCCATTTAGCATGTTTCTGATTCAACTTCTCCTGTTGAGTCACAAACTATAATGCATGATTATCACTATACAAAACAAATTCTTTCGGGATCAAATAATGCCTCCATTTATTCAATGCCCGTATGATAGCATAAAACTCTTTGTCATACGTGGAGTACTTCACCTTTGCCTCATCCAACTTCTCGCTGAAATACGCAATTGGTCTGTCCTCCTGGCTCAAGACCGCTCCTATGGCAAGGCCACTTGCATCGCATTTCACCTGGAACACTTTCGTAAAATACGACAACACCAAAACCGGTTGTTCCGTGATATTTTGTTTCAACAGGTTGAAACTCTTGTCTGCCTCTTCAGTCAAATGAAAAGATTTATGTCTTTTCTTGACGGTATCCATCATCGCTACGCTAATTCCACTGAAATTCCTGATGAATTTTCAGTAGAAACTAGCCAGTCCATGAAAACTTCTCACCTCAAAAATATTTCTCGGTGATGGCCAATTTTTAATTACTTCCACTTTACTTGGATCCATTTTTAATTCATTTTTCGATATGAAAAATCCAAAGTAAATGAGTTATGTCTTCATAAATGAATATTTCCTCATGTTGATCAATAGCTTCTTCTGCTGTAGCTTCTTCATTATTTCAGCTAAATGCTTCAGATGTTCTGCTTTTGTTTTACTGAAAATCAATATGTCATCCAGATAAACAATGACAAACTTACCGATGAATTCCTTTAGCACTTCATTCATTAACCTCATGAAGGTACTTGGTGCATTCGTCAAGACAAATGGCATGACTAGCCATTCATACAACCCTTCATTGGTTTTGAAGGCTGTCTTCCACTCATCGCCTTCCCTCATGCGAATCTGATGGTATCCGCTTTTC
>SNQJ01S0288597.1:0-10772 GCA_010110895.2 Picea sitchensis | reverse complement strand
GGGCCCATAGTGATAACAGTGGAGGCCATTCAATGTAAAGTGGACTAGGTCCACTATATTATTAAATAAGGCTCACTATGATAGTTAGATACAATAAATGGGTAGTTAGATATAATAAATGTAAAATGACTTATTAGAAGGTTCTACTTCTAGAAGATTCATCCTCTAGAATGTTCTTAGGTGATGGTAGCACTATATAAAGGGCTTCAAGAAATGTAATGAGATATGAAGAGAAGTATTGTATTCTTAGTGGTAGCTCAATAGGAGGATGCCCCCTCGAAGAGGCAAGTGAACATGAGAGGATCCCTTCCATAATAGGATACATTGTATGGTGTTTCCCTACCTCAAGGGTTTGGATATAATAAAGTGTGGTTTCTTCTATATTGCTCTATGGATCTATTGTGTATTCAGTATTTGTGGTGATTATATTTGTAGATCTATTCAGTATTGCCATAGGAAGACATTCAGAGCAGGTTTACGCTGAAGATTTTCCTAGTCAAATCCATTATTATGTAGGGACGCTATTGAGGAGCGCACCTTTGCGAGCCATTTTTGGGAGCTCCGGTCATTTGATTTCAGTGTTGTTTCTTTTGTTGGGTTCTAGAGACTTGGTAGAACAAGACCAGATCAGTTTTGTAACCTTTTGACACTTTTCTGATGTCATTTTAAAGTGTTGAATAGAAATAAGAAATCCTCACCCACTGAGACAAAGGCCCAAAGACGTAGGCGAGATTGTTGAACTCCATTATCACTTTGGTGTTCTATGGTTTTCTTTTCTTCTTGCTTTATTTCAGATCTGTCTATGTGCATATGGCTATGATGCTTCTTCTATAATTCTTCATCTTTCATTCAACTTCCTAAATGGTTAATAAACACATGCATATTAACTCAACCATTGTCATTTAAAAGATCTTTTCAGATCAATACGACATCATTCCTGAAAAAGGGTGGAGTCATTTCCAAGGTATGATGAAAGCTCTTGGCTCACTGCATGGAGGTGTTATAGTGAAGTGAGGTGCACATTCTCATTCCGCCAGACTTACTCTCTAATATGATTGTGAAAAGTGTGATARAGTTATGATTTAACAAGTATTATTTKTTTGAAGGTGTGCATTGTATAATATGAGTTACACATGTAATTGAAATCAAGTCTATGTAGTGGTCCTAGAGAATAATTAAGTATGTACCTAAGCCATTGTATACCCCCTAATGTGAAAAGTTTGTGGAGATCTAAAAAACACTATGTAAAGCATAGTTACAGGTAATCTGAGAAAATTTGGTGCATGGTTGAGGATAATCCGAGAAAACTCAGTGCATGGTTGAGGGTAATCCAAGAAAACTCAAATCATGGTTATGGGTAAGCCGAAAAAAAACCCAAGTTGATGATGATGTGATGAAGGGGGAGGTATGTAGAAGAATGGTTGAATGAACCATGTAGCTGAAAATGATTCCTAGAGAACTGGCAGTTACAACGGTTGATGATCCATGTATTTCAGTAGATGGATTTCTTTTTATATGGACATCAATAATCAGATGCAGGTACAAGATGAAGAAGATGAAGATATGACCACATATATATTATATTTCAAATGAATATATGACCACATAGATATTTATATAAGTAGTCATTAAGGGAGAGTGTTGGAATATATGATTCCTAATTATCTAATATGTTTGTTAAAGTATTGAGAAGTAGAGGTAATCTCTACGTGACTTGCGTGATCCTATTCTTAAGAGGTTGTTAGAGAGTTGGATTTGTGAGATCCTAGTTTGGTGTGTGGTTGAGATATTCTCTCAACCTCTCCAGTTATCTTTGGAATAAGTTAGAACTGATAACAACTTGTGCACTCTATATAATAGATTCCAATGTATTGATATTTAACATGTAATTGAATATTTGTGTATTATACTCTACTCTCTCATTTTATCAATGTTATAGCTAAGTTTAATTATATGTTAGATGTATACATTTAGTTAGATAATAGTTCAAGGTTCAAATGAATATATGACCACATAGATATTTATATAAGTAGTCATTAATGGAGAGTGTTGGAATATATGATCTCACTCATCTAATATGTTTGTTAAAGTATTGAGAAGTAGAGGTAATCTCTAATGGACTTATGATCCCATTCTTAAGAGGTTGTTAGAGAGTTGGATTTGTGAGATCCTAGTTTGGTGTGTGGTTGAGATATTCTCTCAACCTCTCCAGCTATCTTTGGAATAAGTTAGAACTGATAACAACTTGTGCACTCTATATAATAGATTCCAAATGTATTGACATTATTTAACATGTAATTGAATATTTGTGTATTATACTCTCACTCTCTCATTTTATCAATGTTATAGCTAAGTTTAATTATATGTTAGATGTATACATTTAGTTAGATAATAGTTCAAGGACAAAATGAGCGTTAATATCTTAATTTTTCAAACTTTCATTTATACTTGGAGGTCTAATATGTATGTAATTAGGGAAAATTTCATGATCCATATATATATATTAAAGTGTAAAACTTGATGAATCTATTGAAATTCCAAGGATCCATACCTTCATTAAAGTGTATAAACTTTGGTGAATCTTATTGATTCTTAAAATGGTAACTATAAAATGTTTGACTATATTTAAAAAAAAATCAAATTTCTAAAGATTTTATATAATTTTAAAAAAAAATTAAAATAAAACAATTTTATTCTATATAATTAGACAAATAATTAAAAATAAAATAAAAATCACCAATTAAAAAAAAAAAAAAAAAAATTAATTCCATAAACAAAATTTAACTCATAAAATTTTCTATATATAACTCTCGTTTACATTATTTCAAAAATATAACAGCGTATTAAATTTAAAATTTAACTCTAAAATTTCTATATATAACTCTCATTTACATTATTTCAAAAATATAACAACATATTAGATTTAAAATTTAACTCTCATATATTGTAGAAATATTCGCCAAAAAATCAACAAAATGTTTAACGCTCAATGGTTCACATAACATGTTTCTATTTTAATATTCTAAATTTAAGCTTCAATGGTCATAAATGTTGGATAGTAAATGGTTGAAGTTGACGGGTTTTAAGATATAACTTTTTAATATTTCGAAACATTTACACATTAGAGATGTTTAGTTTTGGGGGGCATGTTAAACTTCCCATAAAATTTACATTAAGTTAATTACTTCTTATTTCCATTTCTTTGAAACTAGTTTACATCATATACCTAATGACTCTTATGGTTGCACCTCATGTTTTATATGTTAAAGGTACTTCATCACAAACTTCCTTTTTAGCTTATTCATTATGCAATATCCCATATTCATTATGCAATATCCCATATTTGTTTGGTAATTTCCAATTATTATTATTATTATTTTATGTTTATTGGTCATTAGTAAATTTTTGATACATAATTTTTGTAAAGTTTTAAAAGTTTCGGCCAAAAAATTTCTTCCAATTATTATGTTATGAGTAATTTCATTTTACATCTATACTACTACAATCAAATGCATTTTATTTTTTTCCTATTTTTTTTCATTTTATATTATTTATTTACAATATCATGGAAGTAATTTTAGCTTGTAATGAATATTAATATCTAGTTTAAATTATATTAAAACTAAAATCAAAATCATTAAAAAATAAGAGTGAATTGATGTCATTGTGATTACTTGTTGAAGCTTTCACGGAAAAGATCAATGATTGCACTTAATTTCATTTAGACATATGAGCCTTTGTAAGAAGTTAATGGGTGAAAAAGTGTCAATGGGGAATTTAGGAACATGCTCACACAAGAATGCACATGTATTCATTTTTAATTAGTTTTGGGTCCCTTCACCAATTAGATTGTCAAATCAAATTTGAAAGGAACACATGCAGGTTTTAGGAATGTGTACATGTTAATATCATACATGCATTCCTAAGCTTAGGTATGTCCTTCTATCTATTTTATTTCTAAACTATGTGTCACATTTGTAATAGAAGAAGGCACATTTTAAGGAGAATGAGCACATATGGCCATGACAAAGACAAGGGAGGTTGTCATCATCAACATTTATTGTGTTTTTCATTCATTCAAGATAGGATTATCCATCCATTTGTTTGGTTTATATTTCTTAAATTCTACATATTAAGAAAGGAAATAAAAAATATTGCATTCTTGTTAAATGTAGAGTATAAATTATATTGTCATGGAGCCTACACATGAACAAAATCTGAATCCACCGTGATTACCTACTAAAGTAAAACCCAACCCTAATCCCCAACCACTAGGTAGATATGCAAACATCAAAATTGATAATGGTGTTGAATCACTTAGAAACCTAGTTGGCTCTTTTAAAAGCACAAGAAATTCATCATGTACTTCCCTTGTTATTTTCCTTGAGATGATTATGTATCTTCCATTGCCAATGTTTGAGGGAAATTATCCTCTATTTCCAAATGCATGGTGGGGATGTTTGAATACTATACGATGGGGTTAGATAGAAACCATCTAAGAGATTTACAAATTTCAAAACAATAACTCATGATCTTGTTTGTTGACTGTAGAATTTGTTTACACCCTCCTATGACAAAGAAGCATATTTGCAAGGACTGGTGCACATACCAACCTTTTATATACAACTAAATGGCAATCAATAACATGGAGGTGCCACTACATTTTCTTATAAATTTGTGGGTTGAATTTTTCTTAGGCATCCATGTCAACTACTTTGACATTGGGGAATTCTAGGGGGTCGGTTGTGGGTCTATGCAAGATCAATATAACTTCAAACATGTCATACTGAGAGGGCCTCTCCCTGCTAGGTTGATGCCTAAATCCCCTACCCAATATCCTATAATTTCATTAAAAAATCGTCAAACCCAAACCTTGATTTCCACCTTGACATTCATCACTTTATCTTGCTAGGGAGGATCATCAAACAATGCACAACCTGATGATGATGGTACAAGGATTGAGATTTTAAGCCTTGTAGCAAACTCTAGTCAGGTGAAGTCACATGATAGACTAGCCATTTTAATCATAATTCATATCATTCACATTAATTTTTGAGTTATGGAAAAACTTATTATTATGAAATCATTTTTATGAGCTTCATTAAAAATATATAATAAGAAATAATAAACATTCTATATAATTGATTGTGACATTTTTAAATATCTAATTATTTTCATTGTGTAGCTACTATGAGATGATAGTACTCCCATGTCACCCTGGGTTTCTTTAGTCACTTCCACCATTTATACAATAGTTGTAACAACTTTCTTTATGACGATACCTCACATGGTATTATGAAACTATTATTTTTAAGTAAGATATTTTAGTTTTTTTGTGTTTCTTTTCACTGTTTTAATTTAATAGTAAATTAACTTTGATACCAACATTTATTTTTTGGATAACATATAAATATGCATTATTTTGTATATGCAAAAGATTTAAGATAACCGAGATCCATTCTATATAATGGAAATTATGCCCAATGTTATAAAGTAACAAATAATAATAACACACACAAATATAAATATATATATATATATATATATATAAACTCTCGTTTATATATATAAACGAGAGTTTCAATAGAGATGTATTCCTTGGTTTTGAAAAAATAAATGTAATGAGTTATAGATAATATAATTTTGTCTGAGATGTTAGTGAAATGGTTAGATAATATATTCGAACGTATTAAAGGTATCCATGTTTAAACACATCTTGCTTATATGGTGGTAACCATGTCTAAACACATCTTACTTATATGGTGGTAACCACGTACTTTCTTCAAGAACACCTCCTGATCTTTAGGAATTTCATTTGAAGTGCACTGTCAAAGACCATAATTCAAGCAAAGCAACTCGATAAAGAAAACAAAAAATGAGAATTGTCCAATTCCTTTACTAAACATGTGTAATTTACATGTTGACATTTTGTTTGAAATGCAAGGGAAATGGTGGCTTTAATGTTTTTCCCATTTCCTTTACTAAAAATAGTGTGATTCAGATTGTGACATTGTCTTCAAAATGTAAGGGAAGTGATGGCTTCAATGTTTCCTCTAGTCACACATATAAATCACAATAAGTTATGCAGGAATAGATCAATCTTAGTTGAAACTATCTTACAAAGCTTGTGTCACGTGAGATTTTTTACCACATGGTTTATACTTATTCCACGCTAATTCCCCTTCTGTTAAACTTAACATGATAAAATCCATTTTAAAAATATATAATTCTTTGTTTTGTATTCCTATGGATGATATTAGTTGCAGACTTTACCCATAAACACTATTGTTGACGCATAGAAGAATAATATATTCTTGTTAACAAAAAAAAATATCATTAGAGGCTTTAATTCCCTAAATAGTGCAACAATCATATAAATGGACAATTTGAGTATTTTGTGGATGTTTATGTAAATAGGCCTCATCAAATGACGTTGTACCTTTTACATGACATCTATTATACCTAAGAAAACAAATTCTTGTTGTAGAGTTAGGTCCCCTACAAATAGGTGAGACCTCTCACTGATATGCCCAAGATCAATGGTAGATTATGGATAGATCACTAATGGCTTCCTCTAGATTTGAATTACACACACTCTAGTTATGCTAAAAGAGGAGAGGGACAAACCTAGATTTTTCTAATGGTACAATCCTATAGCTTCTCATGGTGATGTAGCTTCGAAATTTGCTTGATGGATCCTACAACTTGTCACCTGCACATAAGAAAACAACCAAACCCTTCTCAAAAAACCTTTGACCATAAAGACACAACTTATGTATCAAATTTAACCTACCTTTCTCAAAAGAAGATATATTTGGAAATGTGATATATGCAACACACATAGATCACACCAAATTGGAGGGGAAAACCATAGATCTATATTAATCAAGGGAAAAGTACATCAAGTGATACCTTAATACTTGTGGAAGCACTCCTTCAAGTCCAATCTCCTTGAGACTTCCTTCCTTATCCTTCTTCAAAAATGATATCTAAGCTCTGCAGAATATAGAAATCTCTCCTTCGCTATTTTGTCATCATAATATTATCTTGAATTGTCTTGTTGCGTACTTTACCTCTTGATTTGGCCTTGTTTTATAGATTGAGGGAGGATCTTCTAGAGATAGGTTGAAATCTTGGAACTTGATGAAAAACGAGTCAATCACAATTTCCAGAGCTCATGATGCATCATGGCCAACCTATATCGATCCAATCTTCTTGAAATTCCTCAATTCTAGAATATACAAGAGGCGATCGCTTGTTGCACAAGGGAGATTGTCGATTAGTCACATGTTGCAAGAGGAAAATGAGCATTTGTTAGGGACCTAACCTCTCTAACCCCTCACGTAGGTAGAATAATATATTTTCCATGTAATAGAGGCTAATATTAATATGAACTAGTAATAAGGAAGAATAAGACAAATGTAAGAAGACCTAATAGAAGCTTACACTTCTAGAAGATCTTCCTCTAGATTTGTTTTTTGGTAGATATATTTAGTATAAACATGAGTCGAGGGCATGATAAGTTTTGTCTTGAGAATTATTGTAATAGAGCTATGCTTTGTTGGAGGTTGCTCTCTCGAAGAGCCAAGTGAACATTGTTTCCTATCAATAAATGTATTATTTTGGTGTTATGGTTTCATCTATTGTGTTTTTATGTTGTTATTCTCTGTAATATTTATGTTTTCATCTATTTTAATAGATCTGGTACCTTACAAGTGGTATCATAGAACTTTCATTGACAAAAAATTGTGGGTTTTTTTTTTCTAGGGTAGAGACGTATTTTGACGTCTTAAAGCTACAAAGATATGTCGTTAATCAATGCATAAATCCGCATTAGGGGAAGCATACATGCATTAACTACATGTGGTACTTAAGCACACATTGTTGGCCACCTTTGTAACCCCTGTTGGTACCCCTTCGAGTGGTAGTGCATCAGACAACACATGTATACAGATCGACCTAGATATTGTGAAATCCTCTGTAGATAAACCGATTAGTCACTTGACTTCTATAGTTCCACTGAGAAACACACCCAGGAAGATACTCTCTAGTACTTGGGTAGTCAGGTAGTACGACTAAGGGAACAGTCTAGCATCCTTAGTTGGTTCCATGCGATATTGGCTTGAGTACTATTGTTGGACCCCACACGTATATCAGAGAGATATAGAATAGGGCAAACCCTTGTCTGTAGAAACCCTGAATACCCTAACTCTTGGGAAGGAAACATAAAAGATAAGATATATTTTCGTGCAACCTCACCTCCTACATTCTGGTTGCAAAATTACTACACATTTTTCCCTGTTAAGAATTTGGGCATTTCAACAGTGCAGTATTCTTAAGATAGGAGTATAAATCCGCGAGAATTAAAAAACAAAATGAGTCAAGATCTTGTTGGCACCATTAATTGATCCCTATCCCATTGGATTCCTCTCTTCGCCTTGATCATAGTCATACCTATCATTTTTCAGAAAAAAAAAAATTCTGTGAACTTGAACCCCTTCTGACCCCCTTATTTGGGCCTTACCCCATTGGATTCCTGTTGTTTCCCTGATCTTTGTGATACCATTCACCCATAACCCATTTTTTGTGTGGTCCCACCCATCCCTTTCTATTTCCCCCCTTCATCATGGCCCACACCCGTAGCCAAGATTTTGAGTCCCTCTTCAATTCATTGTCCTCTTCTTTTACAAAGACCCAACAGGAAGTCAGGAAAATCAGTGCCAATATTTCCACCATCAATAAAAACATGCATTCATCCATAGACAGAAAAATGGAAACCATGAAACGAGACCTCTCTACCCATCTTTCATCCTTCACTGGCATGATTTGTGCCAAGATGAATATTCCTAGAGAGTTTACCTCCTCTGACCCACCTTTACACCCCGAAGGTGAAACTTCCTCCAATTCCCATACCTTTCAACCCCAACACTTTCATCTTGACCTATGCCTTCCGCTAGTGGATGCGAATGAATTTGATGGCTCAGATCCCACCGACCGAGTAACTCAAATGGAACATTATTTCTCTTTGTAAGACATTACAGATGAGTTGGCCAAACTTTGGTATGGTGTTCTCCATCTAGATAAAGAATGTTCAAAATGGTGGCAATGGATAAAAAATGCTTGCAAAGGGTATGTGTCTTGGACACAATTTGTTGAAAATATTTATAAACTCTTTGACACTGACACCAACCATTTAGGGCGTTTTACAAAGTTGAAACAATCTGACACAATGGATTACTTTATAGATTCTTTTGAGCGATTAGATTTTTCCATAGAGGGAATGTCTGATGTTTTTTTCCGAGAATGCTTTATCAGTGACCTCAAGGATTAGATTAGTGCCCAAGTCCTCATGGCTTGCCCTCAAATTTGGGTGGAAGTTATTAAAAGAGCTAAGGAAGAACAACAAGTTGTCTCTTCTCAAACTAGGAAACCCCCCTTCATTCCTCACCCTAAATTGGACACTCTCACTCCTCCTTCCACTCCACTAAATATCCAGGAATTGACTAGGGTAGAAATGGTTGATTGCCAGCTCAAGGGCCTTTATTATAATTGTGATGACAAATATTTTATTCGGCACAAGTGTAAGGAAAAAAATCATTTTATGGCCATCTTTGAGGATGTTTCTGAAGAATATGTCAAGGCTCCCCCTTTGGTTGAGTCACATGAACCCACTAACATGAATCAACCTTTTGACCATGCATAATTTGAACCAACCATTTCCCTGAATGCTCTCACTGGGTTCTTTGCTCCCCAAGCCCTCAAGCTAATTGGTTACATTAAGCATCAAAAGGTCATCATTCTCATTGAGAGTGGAAGAACCCATAATTTTATTCATCATCACATTTCCCAAGAAACTAATTTCTATATCTAAGCAGTCAACAACTTTCAAATCATGATTGATAATGGTGGGTCCATGATATGTGGGGGGTGTTGTGAAAATGTGTGTCTCCAAATTGGTCAGTACCACATGAAATATCATATGTTTTCTATCGACATGGGTGGTTGTGACATTGTGTTGGGTGTCGAATGGCTAAGGAATATGGGCCCCATTCTCATGGATTTTAAGGAATTAACCATGAAATTCAACCAAGAGGGCCAACAATATAAGTTCCAAGGAATCATATCAGGTTCCCCTAATATCATCAGTTCCCATCGCATGGAAAATCTCCTCAAAAAAGGTCATTCTAGCATTGTTACACAAATCACATCGATCCACACCACTGATCCACCCGATGTGTCTCCTGACCTTCAATCCATCCTCTCCAAACACTAAGCTATGTTTTCCACTCCCCAGGTGTTACACATGAAATTTGCACATCTAGGTACCTCGCCCTAAGTGTCGTAAGTGTCATATAAGTGTTTTGTACACCTTGACACCATGGAATAACCTATGTCACAATCCATAGTCAATGTGGAGGAGGGATATATTACATGAAGGAAAAAATACCAAGTGCACATGAATTATTATTAATATTCATGAAAAANTCAAAAAAGGTCATTCTAGCATTGTTACACAAATCACATCGATCCACACCACTGATCCACCCGATGTGTCTCCTGACCTTCAATCCATCCTCTCCAAACACTAAGCTATGTTTTCCACTCCCCAGGTGTTACACATGAAATTTTCACATCTAGGTACCTCGCCCTAAGTGTCGTAAGTGTCATATAAGTGTTTTGTACACCTTGACACCATGGAATAACCTATGTCACAATCCATAGTCAATGTGGAGGAGGGATATATTACATGAAGGACAAAATACCAAGTGCAC
>SNQJ01S0288589.1:0-10860 GCA_010110895.2 Picea sitchensis | reverse complement strand
GCACCAACTCAATGTGAGGCTACTACCTCTGTTTTACAAGCTGCAACTTGTTTGAGAGCACCAACTCTCTGGTTTCTCTAGCACCCACTAGAAGGAAGTACCAACTCCCTGAATATTCTAGCACCAACTGAATGGAAGCATGAAATTCCTGAGTGTTCCAGCACCAACTGGATGGAAGCACCAACTTCTAGTTACACAGGCTCCAACTTGTATAACAGAGAACACTTGTTCTCCCTAGCACCACCCTGCCACCCTGGTTTCTCTGGCTGTAACCAGATGGAAGCTACAAATTCCTGTGTTCAAGCTCCCACTTGAACCTTTGAGGACAACAGTCCTCCCGAGCACCTCCCAACCTCCCTCGAATATCAATGAATATGAATGACTAAATAAACATTCAACTTAACATATAAATCAGTTCTTAACAATATTTCTTTGTTCTGTTAATTTGGTCTTCTGCTCACTGTTCTGCTACTCTTCTCTTCCTCTGTCTGTTCAGCAGGTATGCACTGCATCAACTCGTGCTCTCATTCTTCTCTACTTCTACTTGTTCCATTATTCTTCTCTGCGTTTCATCTCACACTGCACATCTGCTCAATCTCCTCCTGCGCATCCTCTCCTTCACTATTCTTACAGGTTCATTCTTTTTACACTTACAGAACAACCAACTGGACACAGTCTGTTTCGTCTACTTTTATACGCCCAGGCACAACATTTCAACTTCCCAACTCCTTGGGAAAAATGACGACAACTGTCCAGCCAACCGAAACACCAACTGATCGAGAACTAAATTGCAATCATGAGTCCATTTTGCTAACAGATTCCAAACTCAGTAGTTAACTGTGAGAGAGAACAACAACCCTCTGATCAACACTTGATCCAACGGTTCAGATCCAATCAGGATTTCACCCATCGCGATTTCGACACTCTTGGCATTCAGAGTTTTTGTCACTTACAAATCCTGATTCACGAAAATCTGCAAGAGATCAGATCAACGGTCCAGATCATTTCTTGATCTGATGGTCCAGATTCACTTGCAATTTCGCATATCGCGAAATTGGGGTTCTTGCTACATTGTGTTCTTTCCCTTTTGAATTCGTGATCCCCGAAACTCCGATACAGGCTGTGATCAATGGTCCTGATCATTTCTGGATCTGACGGTCCAGATTCACTTGCGAAATCGCATATCGCGATATCGACATTATGTTCTTTGCCTTTCAAAGTCCCGATTCGCGAAACTCCGATAAGGAGTTAAATCAACGGTCTAGATCACTTCTTGGTTCAATGGCTGCGATTGAATCGCGATATCGCATATCGCGATTTCGGGGTTCTTGTTTTCAAGTGAATTGGACATTTCAAAGTCCCGATCCCCGATTCTCTGATGAAGAAAATCAACGGTCCATATCTCATTCTTGCTTTAACGGCTGCGATTAAATCGCGAAATCGCATATCGCGATTTTGGGGTTCTGGTTGTCAAGAGATTTTGGCATTTCAAAGTCGCGATTCATGAAACTCCGATGTGGAGTTTGATCAACGGTTCAGATCAACCTAGATCTCGACGACTCAAATTAGATCGTGATTTTGCACATCGCAATTACTCCCACTTCTCCTTGTACTTTAAAGAGCGTGCAGGTTATCCTTGATCTGATGATGGTCGGGTATTGTGCTTGGATCTAACGACTGAGATCTTTCCTCCTCTTCATTTTCTTCATTCAGATCTGACGACCCTCGTTCTTTCGGGAAATTTGAATGGGATCCAATGGTCATTGACTCTTCTCCTCCCGATTATTGTTGCGCTGCTACTCATTGTTGTTGTACTCAATCCATCACCACAACCACAACTGTACTCGCCATCAATGACAAGTATACATTGCCTGTAAATATGTTAACAACCCTCTATACATTCTTCATGCCTTTCGTTGTCTGTTACATATTTACCAACAATTTACACCTGCAATAAGCTCTCAACACACAAGCAAATAAAGTATATAATGATAATATAAAGGGGTTAGCACATCAGATAGCATAATCCATTAATAAACATTACAAACATGCCCATGAATGATAATCATATATTTTCAATATACCAGTAGGTCGGGGAAGGAGTATTTCTATTAATAATTGATCAATAGAAGTGATAGCATTAAAGACTTCCGTGTTGGCACGCATTGAAACCAAGAAACCAAGTTCCTTCCAATTGGGCCTCCACCACATCAGTCCTCCACAGTAGGGAAAGAGCTTGGGGGCTAAAAACTGTGTTCAGACTTGAGGGACAAAGGGATACAAACTCAATATGAAGTAATTTCTCCAGAGTAACTTTGCTCTCAAATTTGAATGCTTTCTCCTTTTCCATAGCTCGGAATTGTTATTTTATAGCCTTCAAAATGCAACTGAAGGGCCGAGTCAGAACGTTTCCAGTATATGGAAGGCCAAGGATCATAGATCTCCTAGCGTGACATGGAAACCCAACTTCATTTTGTATTTTATGGCACAAATCCTGATGTACGCGGGTTGTAGCGGAGAAACCAGTGTATACACATCTTGTATAGAAGATAGGGAGCGCATATGTGGAAAAATGTATATTTTTGGCTTTGTATTCATCAAAAAGGGATGACAAGTCTAAATAGGGAAATGGAAAAAGGCCCTCTGTGCAAGATAGCAATGGTGAGGCAAATCTTGCTATAACAGATGCCCCCTAATGTGTGATATCAAAGGAGTATTTGTGATGGCCGAAATACATTATAAATAACCCAGAAGTGGAGTGGTAGAGAACCAGTTGGACAAACTAAATTGCTCATTACATTCTATACTGACCTTTCATACATGGCTGCCAAGAATACAATGTAGATCCATGTGGAAAATATACCAAACAAATGTTCATGGCCATGAAACAGGAAAATACAAATGTGGTTGCATGCCAAAATATGCCATAGTCATGAACAAGGCCCAGTGAAACCAATCTCATAATCAATTTGAAGATATCTATATACCATGGAGTACAATTTGATCTCCCATGATCACTGACGTCGAATAGGTGCTGGTCCAATGAAAGGGAAGCAAAAACTTAGGAAAGTTGTGGCCACGTAGTGATGTCTTCAAGTCTTCTACACTATCCGCCAAAGGTGCAATTCTACATCATGTGATAAAGGAGTTGAGGTCAAACACAATGGGACATCATTTGATTACCGGTCATTGAGGTATACCATTAACAAATGTGAGACAGTCTACCAATAATGAAAGTAGGTATCAAGGCACTGAGTACATTCCTACAAGTGTGAATAAAGGAGTTGGTGTCAAACACTTGAGAAATCCATTGATCAAGAGACATTGATGTATTCCCATCTATCAATGGCGAGAGAGCCTACCACTAATGACTGCAAGCCTCAAGGTACTCATAAAAATCTAGGTCCCATATCCAGAATAAATGATCTGAAGTCAATGGAAGGAGACCCGCTGAAAGGAGAGCATTAAGGCATCTCTCATCAATCAACACGAGGAACAAAGTAGTATATTCATGATTTGGTGGAGATCGGACGAAGAACATGTTCATGAACCAACGACCCTGTGCGTCTTTCACATGTACCAAATACAAGCGGTAGCAGCCAATGATGAAAACTGCTGACAAAGGCGAGGATACCACCAATAAGGCTAATGGAATCCAAGAAACTGCATGAATCCCAAAGTGTGAATAGATGTCTTTCCGTCGAACACAAGGGAAACCACCCAGTCAACGACCAATGATGAAATGTTGATTGTTGGGTTCAAGGTGACCTACCGATGATGAAAGTAGGGCAAGGGTGCATGATAAGACCATAATATCATGTGATTCTAAGACAAACTGAGGGTATGGATGACATGCAAAGTCAATATTTCTGAGGAGTGGCCGACACAGGTTGATAGACTTCCTTTGAACAAGAGCATGAGACTTATGGTGGACTCTGGAAGCATAAACTTAATGATGCAACTATTAGATGGAGGAGGCATCAATAACATTCTCTATATGGAATGGAAGAGTAATCATCAGGTAGAGAAAAATCTGTAACGAGATCAACTTCCTAAGGCCATGATAAACCCAAAATTATGATGAGGCAAGGACTCAATAACTTTGTGCTCTGTTCAAAGGCAACACGACTGCTTCCAATCATAATATAGTACTCCCTTCTTGCTTGTCTTTTTTTGCTTTTTCATAACAAATGAATACTATGATACAAAGGAGGAAACAAGTGTTGCAAGTAAGCAAAACTAGTTCCAATAGTGGAACATACCTATGCTTAATGCAAGGAAATGCATGCGAGATATGGACACTCGGGGTGATGTTCCCTCCAGGGTATAGGGTGTCAAATTGCGAAGGATATAAACAAGGCTCTGCTTGGTTGAGGATGAAAAAACTTCTTAGGCAACGATTTATAACATAAAGGGAGAATCAGCTAAAGGATCAATACTTCAAGCGAGGGAATGAGATGCAATCACAACTTAACACCAAAAAATATCCCTTTTTATGTCTTTTAGTCTACTTGGTCTGAAAAAGGCGTAAACTTGTGCCAAATAGACATATTTTCAAATCTAATTTACCAGTGTGAAAAAGACAATTTCACTTGGAAATGTTTTCTATTTTTGATAACGAGTCAGAAAAGATCTTAACTAAGACTCATGACCTTTCAAATCCAATTTAACAATTGTGAAAGGGACAAATCACTCGACAATATTTTTGGTTTTTAGACGAGTCGGAAAAGATCTTAACTAATACTCGTGACCTTTCAAATCCAATTTAACGAGTGTGAAAGGGACAAATCACTCGACAATATTTTTGGTTTTTACATGAGTCATAAAAGAGCTTAACTAAGACTCATTTTTCTATCTTAATCAACATGTAAAGGGGGAGGCCAAGGCTCCCATCTCGGTCTTCTGTGGAAATTCAGTATCTCACAGATAGCTAACAAGAGCTTGGGAAAACCTAGAGCTCTCCAAGTTGAGGAGGATAAAGTGCTAACGGAGGATAAAGTCTCTGTGATGGTTCAAATAATGTCTCTTAATGGAAAAGACATAGGTGGGGGTATGGGATTCCCCATTAGGTCGTCCCTATCGAAGGGAACCTCGTCAGGACTTGGAGGGAGAGCATTCGGGGAAAGAATAAATCTCTCTCGCTCAGAAGGGGGAAGATTTGAAATATCGATGACATGACTGAAAGGTGCATAACTATCTTTAGGGAGAGTAGGGTTGACCATATATTTCACTGGTGTGGCCACCTCGTCAATTATAGGTTGAAGAGGATGCATAGTGACGGGGGTAGGAGACGCTTCACCCTCGACAAAGGGGGTGAGGTCGGAAGAAGATTGCATCAGTGAAACCACTGAGACGATCAAAGGAGAAGTTGTGTGAGGAGAAACCACGAATGCCTTAGAATTTGAAGGGCTCTTGGGTGAGCCCCACGCTTCTGGTATCCCGACAGTAGTTGGGAATAAATGAGTAAGGTGACTTCCTTCGCAAGTCCTGTAAAGGAATTTAGGCTTACATCTGAGACGTCTAGGCTTCTCTATGTAACTAGCAAGGGAAAGAGAGTCATCTCTTGCATGATGAATAGAGGCTGGAGACGTGACAAAGCTATGATTTGGGGTAAAAAGGATGGTGCCCCCAACATAAATTGCAGAGGTTGGGGGAAAGTTGTCGACATAGTTTGTAGAAAACGTCGACCCATCTCCGACATGACTGGAAGAGGTTGGTGATGGAGCACCAGTATGAATGATAGTGACTAGGTTGGCGATAGATTGTGGCATTTGATTCCAAGTTTCAGGGAAATATTGATTCTAAAAAATTGCAGGCTAGGAAGGATCCTAGCTTACCCCTTGTCCCCGTCCAGAAAAGTGGTGGCCAATGTCAAAATGGTCCGAAGATGTTTGGATGGGCATCATCACTGAGGTCTGCAAATAGAATGAGGTATGGTAAGAATTATTCGAGTGAGGATATATGTTGCCCTCTTGTGAAGGGGTCCTGTAAAGAGGGTAGCCCGAACCGTAAAATTGATTCTCCCCATATGCAAGACGTGGGGGTACTTGATGACCTGTCATGGAAAACGTGTTCGAAGGAACTGACATGGAGGATGAACGATACATGGGTGGGGTGTAATAAGTGGGATAAGAACCCATCTAAGTACTGGCTCCTGAGAAAGCATAGCTAGAATTGGATCCATAAAGGGGAAGGTTCCAACATCCCATAGGGGCATGACTCATGTCGAATGAAGAAGTAGGAATTAGAGCCATGGTGCCCCTGGATCCAAGGCTAGGATTTATATATGTGGGCCAGGGATAGTATTGCACGGGGGAAGGCATATCGACAGAAAAATGACTAGGGACCTAAGGTGTGGACTAAGCGTTGTAGTTATGCATACCATTGTAAGAAGTGGAAGGTCCCATCCCCATGAAATGAGAAGGCATCATGGGGTGGGTCGAAGTGAATGAGGGAGCGAAAGAAACTCCACTATCCATAATGATTAAACCCAAAATAGAATCCTAAGGCCAACTAGTAGTCAAAGAGCATACCAAAATTCAGATGGCCAATATGCATGCAAACGGGCTAAGGTGCCTGAGTGGCCTCCCTCACTAAAGAAGGTATGTCTTGTACAAGAGGGACCTGAGACTCCGCGCTAAATTTTGGAGGTAACAAAATCAGTTATAGGGGCCCTCGTGGGATTAACAACCAGTCGGTCAGATCCCCCCAGAGAGGTAATCCTTCATAAAGGTTGTGTGTTGTCCGACCCCTATCTGATCCAGGGTACAAGCAGAATAATCCCTGCAATTAACCTATGAGATACCTAAGTCAAGCAACTAATAAACCACTGTATAATCGATGCACATGCGAGCATTCGTAAGTCCGAATCACCGTATGGGAAGGGTAGAAAAGACCGAAACCTTGAAAGCATTGCCTCTCATAGAGGTATGGGTACTAGCAAGATCCCCAAATATGAATAAATCCACAGAAATATCTCTGATGCTAGGTGAGTATCCAGGGGTTATCCCTTCAACTAACTTTGTGCAACCTCGTGATTAACTCCGGTGTGAGCGGAGCCTCCTGATCTTACCAATTATACAATGGACTTCTCAACTCCCTGTCTCAGACACATATGTTGATTTAATTTCCTTGGAAAATTTTACTCACAAAAATCCTATTCCAAGGCATTAAATCCTAGACTAGTTTGTGCACCCTAAAAATAAAACCGTGACTAATAAATTTTAGTTTAAAGCGTAAATTTTATTGGTCATGATTACTCAAAAGGGTATGGAAGAAAAACTCATGATGTTATGACTCTACAAGAAAAAGAATATGAATATAATGCAAAGTCTATCTTTAAATTTTCAATGAATGATATGCTAATAAAACCAATGCAATTTTCAATTTCAACTCTACAATTCAGAAGTAAAATGCAATCTTTCTCTAAATGGACTAAGCTAATGATAAAGGTTCAAAGACAAAAATGCTAACCAATGAAAAATGGTTATTTTATTGTACTTTTAATATATTAAAGAGAAAATGTATGGACTAAAAAGAAACCTGATATAGAAATTCGACTGTGTATAAACAAAATAAATCAAGCAAAATACCAAGAAACTAGGCAATCAACCCAGGGTTCAAGGACAACCAAAAAATGAAAAACAAAGAGAAAGAATACGCCCAAAAATTCAACTCCCAACAGGTTTCCCGTCAACCCAGATAAGATCAACAGGAACTAAAGAGAACTAAGAAGGCTCAACAATCATCAAATCCCACCCAACAATCACTAAACCAAGAAAAAAAGAAAAGGGAATTTATATACGCAATTGTTTAGGAGAATAGGGCGTATATATGCATCCTGCAGTGAGACAACAAGTGGGTTTACACGACTGTCAAGGAAAAAGGAGCGTATAGGATTTAAAAAAAGGCCAGGCAAGGGCAAGAAGGCTAAAAACTCAGACGCAGAGTGAACAGAATCTGTCAGGCAGTGATATAACAAGAAACACAAAGGAAAAAGAGCAATGTAAGAAGAAAAAGTACTTCAACCCTTAGAAGGAATATCTATCCCCAGTATGGTCGCCATTTCTATTACGAGGGAAAAACTCTCTATGGCCAAGGGTAAACCACAACAGATAGGTATGACTGTAGAAATCAACTCAATTCCAACGTATGCTATATAAACTAATGTGCAAGATAAGAAAGAGGCCTACCTTGATCCAACATTTGATGATGTTCCACCATTGATAACTTCGACCCAAATCTTTACGCCTGCAATAAGTTCTTAACAAACGAGGAAAGAAAGTATCTAGTGATGATATAAGGGGTTAGCACATCAGATAGCATAATCCATTAATAAACATTACAAACATGCCCATGGATAATAATCATATATTTGCAATATACCAATAGGACGGGAAAGGAGTATTTCTATTAATAATTGATCAGCAGAAGTGACAACATTATAGACTTCCGTGTCGACATGGTTCGAAACCAAGAAATCAATTTCCTTCCAACTGGGACTCCACCACTTCAATCCTCCACCAAAGGAAAGCTCATAGGAGAGAGTCAATGAGGTTCTCTTAACAGTAGGGAAAGAGCTTGGGGGCTGATGATTGTGTTCAGACTTGAGGGACAAAGGGATGTAGACTCAATATGAAGTAATTTCTCTATAGTAACTTTTCTCTCAAAGTTGAAAGCTTTCTCCTTTTCCATATCTCGGAATTGTGCTTTTATAGCCTTCAAATGCAACTGAAGGGCCGATTCAGAATGTTTCCAGTATATGGAAGGCCAAGGATCAGAGATATCCTTTCGTGACATGGAAACCCGACTTCATTTTTTATTTTCTAGCACAAATCCTGATGTACGTGGGTTGTACTGAAGCAACCACCGTATACGCATCTTGTATAGCATATATGGAGCGCATATGTGGAAAACTGTATATTTTTGTCTCTGGATTCATCAAAAAGGGATGACAAGTCTGCATAGGGAGATGGAAAAAGGCCCTCTGTGAAAGATAGCAATGGTGAGGCAAATATTACTATAACAAACTATCACACAAAGGCCTTACAGATTGAACCCTATCTATAAGAAGAGGGTTAGAGAAGAAATCGACAGAATCCTAGAAGCAAGAATCATAGAACTAGTAGAAGAATCAAAATGGATAAGCCCCATGGTAGTTCAGGAAAAAAATAAAGGAGGCATAAGAATCTGTGTAGATCTGAGAAAGCTCAATGATGCTTGCCTACATGACCCCTTCCCCTCACCCTTTACAGATGAAGTCCTAGAAAATGTGGGAGGCCAGGAAGCATACTCATTCACTGATGGATTCTTGGGATACCACCAAATCAAGATAGCACCAGAAGATCGACACAAGACTACCTTTGCAACAGAATGGGGATCCTACCAGTACACAGTCATGCCTTTTGGACTGAAAAATTCACCAACACTTTTATCCAGAGTAGTCATTGCGTCCTTCAAATAATCCATCCATCAGTTTCTAGAAGTATATTTGGATGATTGGACAGTGTACAACCTATTGAAGGATCATGTAGAGGTGTTGAGGCTAATGTTGGAAAGATGCAGGAATTACCAAATATACTTGAACATTAAGAAATGTATATTTGGAACACCCTTCCGAATTTTATTGGGTCACATAGTATGAAGACAAGGTCTGATCGTGGATCTGGAAAAGATTGCATTAATTGTGAACCAAGGAGGGCCACATTAGGACATACAGGATATTACAAAAAATTTATCAAAGGGTATGTGTAGATCACGACACCGATGGATAAATTACTTAATAAGGATAATAATTCCAGTGGAATGAGAGTTGTCAGAAAGGATTGGACACCCTGAAGGAGAACATGGTCACAACACCCATCTTAGTATTTCTAGATTGGGAGAATACATTCCATGTGCATGTAGATGCATCAGCCATAGCCCTGGGAGCTATTCTAGCAAAACCAAGAGTAGGGGATTTGGATCACCCCATAACATTTGCAAGAAGAAAACTGTCAGACTCCAAGCAAAACTACAACACTACAGAGCTAGAAGGTATGGAAATGGTATATGCACTTCAAAAGTTCAGGCATTACCTACTTGGAAAACACTTTAAGATGTTCAAAGATCATTCATCTCTTAAGTACCTAGTCAACAAGCCAATGTTCGGGGGGAGAATCTGTCGGTGGTTACTACTGTTTCAAGAATTTGACTTTGAAGTCATAGTGAAACCAGGGAAGCTGAACGCAGGACTTGATCACTTATCAAGGGTCACCAATGGTGAGGATCCTACAAACTTAGAGGATACCTTCCCTGAGGTGCAGTTATTTTCAGTTCAGGTTACAAATGATTATTTTGCTGACATTATTGAGTATTTAAGTACAGGGACTACACCACAAGAATTTAACACCGCGCAGAGGAAGAATGTAGTTGTCCGAACAACCGACTACTAGTCGATTTCCAGACACTTATATAAAATGGGGGCAGACAACATATTGAGAAGATGTGCGATAGAACACGAAATGCCTAGGATATTGGCATAAGACCATGAATGACGGCAACCGCACTCTCAGCAGGCGGTCACACCACCAGGATCTTCTCTTTCTCCCGGCCCCGAAGAGTCCAAGCTCTTCCACTCCTCTCGGGAGGTCTACCCACAGTCTTCTCGGCGATCACCCCTTCACGTATCGGGAGATCAGAACTCGCGATATCGCGAGCCTCACAGTGTTGTCCCTGGGGGAAAACAAAACCCGAACCCCGACGGTCAAAGGTCAATCTCGGGGGATTCCTACACGCGGCGCGAACCTTTATCTATCCAACCCTCGAGTACCGAAACTCCGATGTCCCACGAGCACTCCACCTGGACTCCACTCTGACTCC
>SNQJ01S0288586.1:0-10860 GCA_010110895.2 Picea sitchensis | reverse complement strand
TCTTAAAATCCTTGAGAGATATTTCCTCCCTAGAATCCTTAAGATATATTTTCTCCCTAAATATCTTGGAGATCCCATTTTAGTGGATTTGATGAGTGATCCTCTCCATGGTGGTTAAGCCTCCAAATCCTATATAATGAGGGCTTTCCAATGAGAAGAGGAGGTAGAATAGAGGTATCAAACTTATGATATTGGGAGGAAGCATTTGGGTATGAAACCTATGATCTTGGGAGCATCGTACAAGGGTTGTATGAGGAGAAATTGGAGAGGCTGTTGCAACTGCATCTACAGATTGTAAGTGTCTTTTTAATGTTCTCATTAACATATGCTTGTCCTATTTCCTTCTAGTTTATGTATATTTACATATGCTTGTCTACTATAGATGAATGAATTTAATCTAGTATTCTAGAGTAGGAGTTTCCTTGTGTCTCTTTGTTTTTCGTGGTTTGTAGGTATCAAGTTGTGTGAACGAGTTTGGAGATCAAGCTCAAATTGGAGCAGCGAGGACAAACACCGGAAATAGGTGCATCACACCCTTTCTCTCTCTCTCTCTCTCTTTTCAACTATTTGAGAAAATATCAAAGGGATGTTAGTGTCCATTTTCATCTTTATGTCTTGGCATTAGGGGTATAGAATCTGAGGGAATATCCACCTGTCCGCTGGGGGAATTTTCCTATAACAAGATGAAAAATGTCTCTTTATTCCATGAATCTCACAAAATTATTCAAATTCATGTGAGGTAAACTAACATACTCTGTATGATCTGAAGCACTTGATTTTCAAATAAATTTCATTTTCAACCAAGGATTTGAATGCTTTGAACTTCTTAAATAATTCAAAATTTCCTTTTAGGAATGTAACCCATGTCATTATAGAGTAATCATCAATGAGCAACATGAAGTAATTCTCACCTTGTAGACTTTATGTTCTTGTAGGCCCACAAAGATCTATATGAACAAGTTCGAATGGCTTTGTTGTTGAGTAATCCTTTGATTTGAAGCTTATTCTTGTCTATTTCCCATGCTAACATTGCTTGCAAACAATGTTTTAAGGTTTAGCAATGTTTGGCATGTCTCTCACTACTTGTTTAGTGTTGATTTTTACTAGATTATGAAAGTTTATATGACCCATTATTCTATACCATAACCAACTTTCATCTATTTGTCCCATATAGAATTTTTCTCCCTCGGTCCCATTGAGGATATATACATTGTTTGATGTTCTATATGAATTTGTCACTAATATTCTTGAGCTTTTTTTCCCTATCTCATAGCCTTGAGATTGAAATGTAATATTGTTTCCTTGATCACACAATTGATTAACAATGAGGAGATTATGTTTCAGACCTTCAACATATAATACATTTTTTGTTTTAGTATTTCCACTTTTTATACTAAGAGTACCTTTTCCAGCTATCCTTGTGGTATCATTATCTCCAAATGTCAAACGAACTTCATTAACTTCTTTAAAAGTGAGAAACTTTCTCTTATCACATGTCATGTGGATTGAGAATCCACTGTCAATGTACCATTGGTTTCCTTTGTTTTGATCATGAATGGAAGTTTGCACAAGAATAAACTCATGCTTATTCTTCCTTTCTTAGTCTTGCTTCATTTTCCAAACTCTAGTGGGTTATTTTTTTTTTTGCAAGGGTATCTTCTTCCCTGTTTTGTCTAGAAGTTTCTTCTAGGACACTTCTACAAAAAGAGGCTATGTTCCCATAGTTTTTGCACTTATAACATACAACATTGTAATCAGATAAAGGGGAAAATGAATTATATTTTTCATTTGAGAACCCATAATTACTTATGTCTTTGTTCCACAAATGATTATTTATAGCATTTTCTCTAAAATCTATTTCTTTATAACCAAAATGATTTCAACAAAAGAAATAGCCAAGGAAATAATTTTGGTACCAGGTCATGCGAGGTCGCCTTGGTGGGAAAGATATTCTAAATATTTCCTTGTTGTCTTTGGAAGGAATTCCAATTTTCTATGGAACACCATTGTCTTTCTTCCAATTGTCTTCATCATTGATGGATATTTTGAGTAGATCATCATAGCTTTTAGATTTTCCTTCCATTACTCTCTTTAGTGGCTCTGTATCTTTTGAACATTCATCGGTGGTCATATCAATATGATCATAGCCAAGACCAATACTAATGAATGGATTCCTTTGACAATTGATTATAACATTTAAGGTTTCAATACTCTTTTCAAACTTCAAGCTTCTATTCAACTTAATAATTGTTTTCTCCAGTTCCTTTCTTAAGGAAACAATTTTATATTCTAGCTTTTTGCAGTTTTCTTCCTTTTCCTTCAGCTAGATTCTCACCACTTATTCTATACTTCTTGACTCTTATAATTGAACCTTTAGGTTCATGATAGTATTTTTTGTTTCTTCAAGGTGTTGTGACATTTTCTCTTTTGAATCACAATCCTCTTCTTCATATTTATGTAGTTTCTCCTTTTGTTTCAAATTATTTTTCCTAAGCTTCTTTATTTCTCTTAAGGCACACATCAGTTCTTCTTCAAGATCCACTTCCCCACATATTTTGGCATTTTCCTCTTCTTCTAAATCCATCATTTCTTTTCCTTTGTCTTCATCAATATCTGTTTGTGATTTCCATAAAGAGAGTTTCTTCTCTATCACTATCAAAACTATTTTTTTCAGACAAGTCACTAACTCTGTTTTAGAAGAGACTCTTCTTCTGCTTATAATTTTTCGTCTTATTTTCATGATTTTCATGTTTGTTGTTATTTTTTTGTTGATGATGATTGTTCCCTTTATTTACGTTATGGTATTCTTCATCGTCACTACTTTCATCCTTTTCATATGGACACTTAGGAGAAAATTGTCCAACTTTTCCACAATTAAATCATTTAAAGGTGATGGCACAAGCCATTTTGGGGAACAATGCAACAATCGTGGAATACAAGTAGAAAAGGGACCATAAAAGGAGTGTGCATCAGATAACAAGGAAAAGTAGCACAAGGAAGCAGGAAAGGAAGAAAGAAGGATGCAGATCAACCGTTTGTAGGAAGTTAGAATGTGGACAAACCTAATCCACTTAGGGTTAGGGTTTTGGTCATAATTGTAATGTGTTTTAACCCATTTTTGTAGTATAAATATGCATTGTAAGATTTCAGGAGGGGGATCGAAGAGATTTTCTAGCGAGAGTTTTGAGTTAGTAAGTATTTTATGAGTTATTTTTTGGTATGATTTTTGTTGAGAGTTGTGGAGCTAGTTTTGGAGATGAGTTTGTTTTTGAGTTGTAACTGAGGGTATGGTCACAAGATGTGGATATTGGTGCAACCTTGTCAGCCTCACCATCATCAAACTTCTTATGTAATGTGTGCAACACATAACCTTGATGAAGAATAATAAAGAAGCAGAGATTGCCAGATCTTTTTGGATGTAGCCCAGGGGGGTGAACCATGGTAAAACATTGTGTCATTGTGTGGAATGTTTATTTTATGTCTTGCAATGGTTTATGATGAATGAATGAATATGTTAGTAGTAAAATGAAACATGCACTAGAATAGTTTAGATATTTACCGCATAATGAACTTTAATGAATGAATATGGTTATAAAATGGTAGATATGGATTTAATAATATGGTAGAATGATAGATATGATGAATTTTGAAGTAAAATAACATGCCTAACATCCGTAAAGCACCATACCTTCCAAGGATGCAGACATATGGGTCATACAACCACCCATAAATCCATCTCAGGTGAGACTCCATTGTGTACTTTGTGCCCAATGTTATCTTCTGTTCTCCAGAAGGGCCAATGGTTTGCAGGGTTTTGTTGGAAAACTAAAGTAGAAACTAGGTCAACCCAAACATATCCAACAAATGGTTCTATTGTCAATTGGAACTCAAAAGAAAGGATTGGAGGGGATTTTATAAGAAGGAAATTTAAGAGAATGCAGTAGTACAAGGGGATGTTCAGGCCATAAAATCCAACTAAGAAGGAGATTGAAAGATGGTTAGCGATAAAAGGGCTCTAGTTCATGCAGAAGGACAATAGAAATCCTAAGTATACTCCGCGCCAGTATTTGGAAAGGTATGTTTTTATTGATCTTCATGAGGCATTTTTATGTTATTTTCCAGAACTTCTACATGAGTGGATACTAATACTAAAGGACAATCATCCAAATAATCGGATAAGGCCAATAGAGTGGACTAATGAGAATATTTCATGGATATAGAGAGTCAATAATAAATTCACGCATGTAGTGGATTTTTGGTTAGACAAAATTGTTGTAGGTTTTATTATTGAGTTTGTTGTCGATACTGCAAAGTCTTACACTTCTGTAGAGTAGGAGTGTTTTAAGGGACCGAGAGGAAGTTATATTTTATCACTTTAAACATCGATCAAGATTTTATTGCATGATAAAGGAGTGATGACAATGGAGTCAGAATGTTAAACCACTCTGTGTGCATGGGGAAGATGGGAGAAGCACTAAGGATGATATGAGATATGGAGAAGGACCTAGATAGAGGTTAGAATAAGGAAGCAATGGAACCCATCATGATGGATGAAGATCATATAAAGGAAATAATGGACAGAGTGGGAATGATGCACAACAAAAGACCCTGCCATTATAAGATCAATAGGAAAAATAGGGTAGTAGCCAAGCGAGAGGGCTTGGACAATGATGAAAAGGACGTATAGGATCTTCGTGCTATAGGGAAGATTAAGGATATCCTACACACCACATATGAGAGAAAAAACAGAGGTCAAGGGTTCGACGTAGAAGAAGGATCTCCATTCCAGATCAGAATTAGTGTGGAACCCACAACCCCATATGTGGCCAAGACATCTAAAAAGAAAGAAGTGTTTAGAAAAACAACAATCAGTAGCCGAAGGATTTTAGTAGGACGAGGGTCCAGTGGAAATTCAAGTGGAGGTACAATTTCAGCTAATAGTAGTAAGTTATTTGCACCGCACAGAGGCGGTACAACAAATTTTACAATGGCAGGACAAGATCCAACTATTCGATTACCAGAGTTTCATGGAGAAGGTTCGAAGGACCCATAGAAGTATTTATTTGGGCAGCCAAACAAATCATGGATGAAGATACAAAAGTAGCACAGTTTTCAATCACATTCAGAGATCGCGCACTGGACTGGTATATGGGCTTCCCGGTAAATAGTCCACAAGGAGCACCTACAATTGTCACAGGCGTGAAGAAGGAATTAATCAATGAATTCAAGTGGCCAAGTTCAGAGGATCAATACATGAATGAGATGATCGAAATCAAACAAAATCTAGAAGAGTCATTTTGGGAAGTTGATCAAAAGTTTAAGAGACTGAAAGATAAGTTGAAGTATCCTATCATAGATATGCATCATAGGAATATATTTGTTAATTCATTATTTCCACATCTTAAGTATCCATTAAGGAAACAAAAGTTCCAAACTAAGGCCGAGGCTTTGCAAGAAGCCTTGCAATTGGAGGAGAATCAATATAAACATATAGATCCAACTATAGAGGAGTTGAGAGTGGATCTAAAGAATATGACATTTCAGTTGAATAAAAAAAAAGGAAAGGAAAAGAGGGAAGTTGTATGGTGTACCTTATGCATAACAGAAGGACATGATAAGAATGAGTGCCAAACATTTACGCAGTATTTGGGAGAAGGGATGCCGAACCCCTTACCCACAGGAGGACCATGGTGTGAAATATGTATAACACATGGACATGATCCCTATAATTGTCCCATGACAGAAAAGTATCAAACAATGCCTAAGGGTACATTCTGCAATTTTTGCAAGTCTGTAGGACATGAGGAAAAGGATTGTAGAACCTTGGAAATAATGAAGGAGAGGACCTCAGATGCATATAGGATGCAGGATGAACCTATGACATGTCCACCTGTGCAGTAGTATAATAACGTGCAACAATTTACAACACCATCACAATATAATAATGCACAACAGTTTGTAGCGCCACCACGGTATAATAATGCACAACCACACTATAACCAAGAACCACAGTATAATACATTGTGTGGAGATAATCAAGGTAACATAGAAGGCTTAAGAGGAGGAGGAGGTCATGGAGGGCGAGGATTTGGAGGAGGTAGAGGACCAGTAACCCATCACAATTTTCAGAAACCTAGAAATTCTGCAAGGGATTGTCCACAACCACCAGCGACATGTATGTATTTTCGCATAACATATCATAATACAAAATATTGTCTAACACTTCTGATAAAGATACAGGAAAAGAGGAACCAAAAAAACTAGAATGTTCAATGGATTGCTAGGGAAACTAGAGAGGATGATGGGAAGAAGATCCATATAGTTACTAGAGGTGGAACCAAGATAGAAGTAGATGTAGCAAAGCAAGATCAAAACCAATACTAGTGGTTTAGAAATAATACAACACCTCAACAACATTTTGATGCACATAAAGAAAATGAGACATTCAAGGAGGCCAGACAATAAATTTTTAAAGAGAATATTGCTTCTACTTTAGGTACAAAACTAGAAGATGATGTACCAGTATATGATATGCCTCACCTATTTGATGGTACCAGCAGAGAGCAATCTTCAGAAAAAGTAAGTAATCTAAGAAAATTTTCGGGGTTTTGTTTTAATTTGTTGAATGATAAATCATCTATACAAATGTTACAAGGGTTGTTAGAACACTATAATTCTAGAGAAGAGATACAAGTGGAATAGAATAAAGTAAATCATGTTCTTAGAAAGACAAGAACAAATAGGGAGTTCAAATTGAATGAAAATATTGGATACTTTAACATTGGTGATATCATATAGGACTTGGGGTTTGAAGTAAATGTTTTTCCTAAGAAGACATGTGAATGTATGGGGGAACCTACACTGGGATATTCACCTTTTAGATGAAATTGGAAAATCAACATAGGGTGATACCAATTGGTATATTGAAAGGTATACTAGTGGATTTAGATGGAGTGCGCACTATGACAGACTTTGAAGTAATTGATATAGTGGATAACACTACACCATATCTAGCATTGTTGGGACTAAATTGGGATTTTGAAAATCAGGATATCATCAACTTGAAGACTAGGAAAATGATATTTGAATCAGGAGAATATCGAGTCATTGCACCATTATATCATTCAGAAGGAGGAATATATGTTGAACCTGCGATAGAGAACTTCATCACAGAAGAGATAAACCAGTTGTATAGAAGTATTGAACAAGAGGAATATTATGTTAACCCAACAATAGATGGAATGCTTAGTTCGATAAGCATTAGCTCTTGTGCTTCATATTATGACACAAGACTGGAGAATTGGCAACATCGATTACATAATATATCTACCATAATATTTGAAAGAATGAAGCACACTCTAATATGGGTTGGAACAGAGGTAAGGGAACCTCCAACCTTTTATGGTCATAATGATTTAGAAGAATTTTTAAGTTTGAGTTAGAATTTTTGGAAATTCATAGGTTACCAATTTTATATATTTCTTTGAAAGCTACACCTACACGTTGGTGGGGTCCTCATAAAAAGAAGATTCATAATTGGTATCAATGTAAAAGATTATTGTGCATCAAATTTGGCATAGAACAGGAGAAGAAATATATGCAGAAATATGATGGACTAGGATAGCCCAGAGAAGATATAGACAAATGTATAACCCAATGGATATTGGTACCACCATAGGAGTGGCCACATTATTTTATTCATACATTGGAAGGAATCCCAAGGAATTGGTATACATAATTGGAACTGTGCAGAGGAACTGTAAATTGGAAAAATTTACTACAAAACTTTGTGATCACCTTTGCATTTGAACATGAGAATCCAGAGACAGATACATCACTGAAGTTGATAAAAGAGAGGATCTTTGAAAAACGTGAAGTTGAAATTTTAACAACTTATCATAACCAGAATCAACATAAAGTTAGACAATTGTTATACTGCTATCACATCGTAGAACATGATCCAGCAGAAGAAAACCCGTGCGACATTCAGATTACAGAAGTTGAAGGGGAAAGAGAATTAGAAGGTCCAAAGTTAGAGTCAGAATAATTTTTTGCACCATTTAAAATGAAGAAGGTAAATATTGGAACAAAAGAGAATCCAAAAATTGCAAGTATTGGTGACTATTGGGATAACCAGACAGTCTAAATAATAACAGAGTTATTGCATGAGTATAGTGATTTTTTTCTAGTGACATTTTTAGAGATGAAAGGGGTAGTAGGAGAACTTGGAGAGATGAATGTTACACATTATTTTGGTCACTCTGGTGATGTCTCTATAGTGTTGTATTCAGTCTCCCACAAGGACTTCTTGCCTGAGAAAAGTGACTGCTGTCTTCTTCCAAAAAACACATTTTTAAGATGAGTTCGCAGGCTACCTATGTTACAGGGTGCAAAAATCTCTCATTCTCGCAGACCACCCACACTTAGGGTGCGAACTGTTCGCATTCTGCTCCATAGATAGGGTGCGAACCTGTTTTTACGCTTGGAAATGATAAGAGGTCACGAAGGTTCTAGAAGGGGATCTTCAAGAAAATGAGTTGGCATTCACATGGTTGGCATCGTACTGACTTCTCAGATTTGGTGGGGCTCATCCATGTAACCATCCCTCCTTCTCCTATATATTGAAAGGTTTCTCATGGAAAAGGTTAAGCAAGATTGAATGAATAATTGGTGAAAGAATTGTGTGAAGAACCCTGCTTGGACAGAAGCTTGAACACTCTATTTGGTCTATCAAGAGGTATTGGATCTTCTTCATGCAAATGCAAAGCAAGTGTGTGTGTTGGAACCAAGGATCATTGAAAGGAAGCTTGCAACATCAAGGCGATCAGGTTGTATCTTCTACTTTCATTTAATATAATACAGCGACATGTCCCTTTCCCATAAAATCACTCTTATTTTATAGCATAACTCCTTGATCATATGCATAGGTTGAAATTGAATATACTTTGCTATATTCAATTTCGTTGGTTTGTGTTGTCCTGGACTTGACTTCACAAGAGCACCGGAGCAAAGCAGGAACAACAAAGACCTAATGATCCGTCAGGATTTTTCGAATGACTTATGGTTGAGTTTTTTTTTTTTTAAATTGCATGCATTAATTATCCATTGGGAAACTTAACGAAAGAGAGAGAAAAGAAATGAATTATACATCCATTAACATATTTGCAGATCTGAAAAGCAATTAAAAACAACAAACCATGATACACAGGTTGATAACGGAGTTCGACACAACTTTGCCTACGTCTCCGGGCCTTTTCTCTGTGAGGGAGGCTTCTTTATTTCTGTTCGAAAGCTTAATAGTACATATTTACAATGCCGATTGGCTTCTAGACTGATCTGGTCATGTTTGCCCAGATCTCTAGAATCTTGCACAAAAAACGACACTTGAAACGGATGTCCCGAGCTCTCAGAAATCGTCCGACAACATCTCCTCCTCAACAGCTTCCCTGCCTCAAACTGGCTTTGACTTGGCTTTTCCTAAGAATCTTGGCTCTAAAAAACCATCCAAAAGCTGCAAAGGCTGTCCCCTTGGCCTCAAAATGGCCTTGGTTAAATAGTGGGAAAGTTGGTTGCTTATCCCCAACTTCCTCCATGAATTTAGGCTCTAAAAAAGCCCAATAACTCCCAATTATGAGTTAATTACATTAAAAAACCAAGAAGTGGTTATAAAACCCACTTTTGCAACTATATAATAGTTACAAATGGGCTTAATCCCCCTTTGCTGGCACACATGCCCCTTAAATACGATCATATAAGCGTAATATGGCCAAGCGCTTAGCCCAAAGGGCTAGCGCTGGCCCCAAACTGCATTAATACCCGGTCATATTGCAATGGCATAGGACCATAGGGCCATGGGCCTTAAACCATAACATAACGGTTATGTTTATAAAATAAACTGCGCCATTCCACTGTTCGCGCCAATGGTTGTATGCGGGCACAATAAAACCGGGGTCGGGGCTAAGCCCCGGCCCGACCCCCCGCAATATAATACAACATGTAAATTTAAATGTATATTCCCCCGTTTACATAACAAGCACTAACACGGTGGTCCAGTGGTCGGAGGCTTTACACGAAGGCGTTGCGGTCGGGGAGGTCCGGGGTTCGAATCCCCTGGGCCATAAAATCTTTTGACATAGCCCTCATTGGCTAAACCCGAGGTGCCACGTGGCAGCCTGTGATTGGGCCACGTGGCACCTTACCATTCACCCAAATGATGCCACATGTCGATCGATGATTCATCCACATCACCTGCCACTTCAGCGTGCTGTATTGCCACTTCATCCACCACGTAAGCCTGCCACGTCATCTGCCGTACGATGCTGATGTCATCCCGTGCCATGTGTCACCCTTCCAGTGGTGACACATGTCACCTCGAGATTGGTCCAGCCGTACGCCATAAATGCCAAATTTGCCTACCACGTGTCACGCTCTAGAGCCACCACGTGTCCTTTATGGAATCTGCCACTTATCATCGTACAGACCTGCCACGTGTCCCTTTACGGACTGACATGTGTCCTGTACAGACTGTACGGACAGGTACAGTCAACATCCAAAAATTTTCCCTGTTTGGCTTGGCGGACATAATGCGATATCTTCTCCATACGGACTCCGTTTGACAAAAAAATTATACCACCAGAATCAGGAAGACGAGCCAGACGCAATGGTGTTGGTTTCGTCAGATTCCAAGCACTTTCATTTTTGAGCATTTTTCATGCCTTGACAGGCTTCTGAATCCGATTTCGGATCACACCTCCCAACAATAAGACCTTTTGGTCCCCAAAAGGTTACTGACCACTCGACAAGCTCGGGATAGGCCACCCGGCTTGCTCTTTGTCTCTGAAAGATGATTACATCAGGGGA
>SNQJ01S0288585.1:0-10811 GCA_010110895.2 Picea sitchensis | reverse complement strand
CGGGACAAAGAGAATATGCAGATCTAAAAGAGTAGCAGCCCGGAAATAAAAAAATACAAACCGAAATAAAATCAAAACTTTGCAAATTCTTTTAAAAAATGCATATTCAGACCTTATACCTCCGAATCTGACTGTAATGGTCGTATCTTGGGAAAACATAAACCTTTTTGAGTGAAATGAAAAGTGTCCCTGAATGAAATGAGTGCTCTGGACGCAATGGAACAGTCCTCTCAGCCCAAAAATGTATGGAAATTCTAGAAAATGGAGATGAGGCAACTTGGCTTCATGATCTTGATCTACAACAGGAGCTGGTCTTCGAACAGGCTCTGATACCATGTTCAAAAACATAGGTATTCCAACAGAGGACGAAAACCTTCAGTAACCACTCACATAACCAAATAAAAGATCAACACACTGATGTTTTCACGTGGTAAAACCCCTACGGGGAAACATCCATGGCCCCAGCCAACGCGACCACTTGGAGCAGTTTATTAATGCAAAGGAAAATATTACAGAGAGATTTTACAAGAGAGTTTCTCACAATCAATCATCGACAAATGACCCTCCATGCTCTTTAAATAGAGATCATGGACCAATTGGGTGTTAAGCCACGGATCAATGGCCGTTAAGATCGAGGAGAGTATGAATCGTCGGATCACTCTATGTCGGGAACATATCGTGACCATCGGATTTCCTAACTACAAATGCATACTAATGCATACTAAAGAAACACACTTTTACCTAACAACATATTAGACCAAGTAGGTCTTAACTAACTCCTAAGTGTCTAAATATGCTAACACAATAGAGCCGAGAGGCTAATTTCGAGGAGGCTTCGTAACAAGTCGAACTCTCATGTGACCTCGATCAGCATGATCAAGGTTCATGAGAGTTCAGACTCTGAAATCGATAGGTTCATCGCTGAAGAAGACCCTCATTCATTTGAGCCACACCTTGATCGGCCCTACGTCTTTGTTGACAATTTACCTCTCTGTTTGAAAAACAATCCAGAGTTTCCTAGTGTTAAATTGGGTAATGAATCTACTGTCCATGTGGAATATGCTCCGGTTCACAACCATGTTTATTCCCATGCAACCGCTGCACAGTCAAAGTGTGAAGTCTGTCTATCCTGGATTGATAGATATTATACTGATATGCCTATCCTATAGTCACGGGTTAAGGCTATAACGGATCAGATCGATGTCTTAATGAGGGAAAACCATAGGCTTGAGTCTATTAATCAAGGAAAATAAAAACGTATGAAGAGAACAGGAAATGTAGTATTTAAAAACGTTGAGGCTACAACAGCCATTGTAAATTCCAAGGTTGTCTGATATGATTTGATCTCATAGTTGGAGGTATGATTCTTTATCTTAAAATAGGACTATTTGTTGAAGCTAGATTGCTTTGTTTTTTTTTTATATAAATTGGATTTCATTTACTAAAATATCTTGCTACAAAATCACAAGATTTTGTAGCCAGTTATGTTAATTCGAATTGTGCAAATTAATGGTTGAATATGTATCTAAATCTTTTTATTTTTTTATTTTTTTTCAGGATATTCAGGAATCCATGATTACAAATTGATATAAGGCATCCTTGAGACCTTCCAGTCATATCTTTGATGCATTTTGTATGAACATAAATGAACTTTTGTTAGCTTTGGATAATTTTGTAAGATCTGGGTGGTTGTATCCCCCTTTTATTTTTGTAATCAATATCTAATCTTAGAAAGGGAAACAATTATCTTTTCCAAGGCCTTTATAAACCCATTATTTTTGTAATCAGAGGCATCTTGGCCTGGGGCTTGGGGTGAACAACTTATACTCAAATTTAGACATAAAAAATATTTACTTTATACACCCGTCAATGTAAAAATAAATTAAATAAATTAAATAACTCACTAATTTTTAATCACTGAAATATATATGTACATATATATATATACTATTTATTTAAATAATATTTATATGATAGTTCTGTTTATCTAATTCATATATACAAGATATACAAATAATGAGTTTTAATCTGAACTCATAAAAAATCAAATGTATAATGGTTCTTTCAATGAAAGTAGATAAAGAAAGAAGAAAGTACTATTTGTTTTTTGGTTTGTTTTTATGTCTATATGCATTCGTAAGATCAAATATTAAACTACTTATTTAAACAGAAAAATATAGACAGTGAAAATTATACTATATATACGAATTTTGATCATAAACAAGCAAATAAAAAAAAGAACAGACTAACTTATTAATCACTTGAAGAGTATGCACCCAACTATTTTCGTAAATCGTACATCAGCCCATCCATGAGATAAATACGTTGTCCATCTTCACATTGTTTGGGATAAATGCCAAACTGTACATTGACTGATGTATTTATTTGATAAAACAGTAGGACGCAAAATAATAACTGTGATATAATAGACTGCAAGTAATAACGCATAAGATAAATCCGATAGTTACAGCTTGCATTTAATCAATCAACATGTTTAACGTAAAGCTCATAATATGAATCGAATGGTCATTCAATGTTTTCATAAAACTGAAGCATAAAATCGTGAACTGTGAGATAAAAACTATCTTGACAACAAAATAATCTGCGAAGACGAAATCTATCAACAGTCATACAATCATCAAGATGAACAAATTATAGACAAAAACAACATTCACAGATGGGTAAAGAATAAAGCAAATATTTGTTATGTCTAAATTTGAGTATAAGCTATTCACACCAAGCCCCAAGCCAAGATGCCTGTGATTGAAAAAATAATGGGTTTATAAAAGCCTCAGAAAAGATAAGTGTTTCCCTTTCTGAGATCAGATATTGATTACAAAAATAAAAGGGGGATACGACCACCCAGATCTTACTAAATCCTCCAAAGCTAACAAAAGTTCATTTATGTTCATACAAAATGCATCAAAGATATGAATGGAAGGTCTCAAGGATGTCTCAGATCAATTTGTAATCACGGATTCCTGAATATCCTAAAAAAAGGAAAATAAAAAGATTTAGATACATATTCAACCATTATTTTGCACATTTCGAATTAACATAACTGGCTACAAAATCTTGTGATTCTGTAGCTAGTTATTTTAGTAAATGAAATCCAATTTATAAAAAAAAAACAAAGTAATCTAGCTTCAACAAATAGTCCTATTTTAAGATAAAGAATCATACCTCCAACTATGAGATCAAATCGTATCAGACAACCTTGGAATTTACAATGGCTGTTGCAACCTCAATGTTTTTAAATACTACATTGCCTGTTGTCTTCATAAGTTTTTCTTTTCCTTGAATAACAGACTCAAGCCTATGGTTTTCCCTCATTAAGACATCGATATGATTTGTTAGAGCCTTACCCTGTGACTGTAGGATAGGGATATTAGTATAATATCTATCAATCCAGGATAGACATACTTCACACTTTGACTGTGCAGTGGTTGCATGGGAACAAACATGGATTTGAACCTGAGCATCTTCCACATGGGCAGTAGATTCATTACCCAATTTAACACCAGGAAACTCTGCATTTTTTTTCAAATAGGGAGGTAAATTGTCAACAAAGTCATAGGGTCGATCAAGGTGTGGCTTGAACGAATGAGGGTCTTCTTCAGCGAGGAACCTATCGATTTCAAAGTCTGAACTCTCATGAACCTCAATCATGCTGATCGAGCTCGCATGAGAGTTCAACTTGTTACAAAGACTCCTCAAAATTAGCCTCCCAGCTCTCTTGTTCTTAAAATTTATATCAACATTGCTTTTAGATGCCTTCCCTGTAGGTTTCTTTAAATTTTTAACACAGTCATTAGGATGTATAAACTGCACATAGTCCTATTCAATAACCTTTAGATCGATTAAGGGTTTGATGTAGGAGGCTGAGACATAGGCCTCGGTAGGTGAGAGGGGCATTGTAGGGTATATTAGGGTTTCTTCAACCACGAGTTTATCGATTTATTCAACAGTGGGATTAGAGAAACCATTTCTGATTAAGAATGAGTCCCAATGATCACTCTACAATTCTAATTGATGCACAAGCAAGATTTTAATTAGGCCATGATGGTAGAGGCTCGAGTCTGACCGTTTCTTTCTATTCCTTTTGCCCATTTTATAAAGACTCCTCAATAAGTAATATGACATGTTCAAGGGAAACCCCATAAAAATCATAAGCATACGCAAATGATAATGACACACAAGACAGAAACGTCCCTCATAGGTGACTAATTGTTTTAACACAGCAAGCAGACCGTGCCAATGAACTTTCAGTGAAGAGATGGGCATACCTTTGTCACACCCTTTTATCTTCCGAGATGTAAAAAGTAAACTCCAAGGAACTTCTTCCACCTTCGCATTTTTTAACCACGTTTGACCGCTGGTAGGTAGTCCTATAGCTTGACTCAAGAAATCCTCTGTAATCTCAAGTTGGACATCACTCACCTTATCTCTACACCCATCGAAGGAGAAAGCGAATTCCTGGGCAGTTTGTAAATTGAAACCCTGAAATTTTCTAATGAAAATGAGCCAACCACTTCTCTCGAGATCTTCTCTGGCATCGTCATATAAGAGCAGAGTTTGAATGCCATTTGGTTTGACTCTAATGACAAGAGACATACTGGATGAAAGGGTAATCAATCAAACACAACGCACAAGGAGGGTTTGTGAGAGAGCCCAGAGCCATACCGAGGGATGATTTTAGGGGCTAAATTTCGCTCATGGGCTAATTTTCTATGGTTTTTCCAAAAATGAGATTCGTTATTTTAAAAATGATTTGCCCAAATTCTATAGTATAAAATTATTTTACCTTAAAAATAGCCAAAATTTTATAAAAACTATATAAAATACTAAGAAATTTGAATATTTTTACAAAAATATCGCTAAACATTACAGTTGACATATGAAGTATTAGTAAGATTCGCCAAGGTTTCTACATTTTAAAATAAATTTTCGTGCTTAAAATCATCCCTAGCCATACCCCGAGCCCGAGACACACCAATAGTGAACGACGTATGAGCAGAAAACTCATAATGATAAGATGGGCGTTAATTGAAATGCATGTGAAGAGGGTTCGCAAAGCCGAAGACTAGTCTTGGAAATGATGAATGACTGCAAATCGTATTGCCACCTTTTCATAAAGTACAAACCACGACTAAATAAATTAAAATGAAAATAAGTGTGCGCACAATGGGTTTGATCATAAGGTTTGGGGGAGGTTGAAAATAAAAAATCAAAGGCCTAGTAAAAAGGAAACGTATAACTAAGAATTAAACAAAAACCAAACCAAAACTCAAATCAAAAAGGTCCTTTGTTTATATAACTATCAATCCCTAAGCATGCTTGGTGTTCAAAGAATCGAAACAAAGAGAATAACTCTTCATGGTAAGGAACAAAGATTCATTAACAGACTGTAGGAACAATTTGCCTTTAATAAATTTTTAAAACAGAATGGTAACACAATCGCAAGTTTTCATGCTTCATTTTCATGCTTTCAGTCATGAACGAAGCAAAAAAGAAAATAATAGGGAAAAGAGACAACTTACAACTGTCGTTTCGAAAATTACATAATGAAGAGTAATACAGTAGATGACCCTAGTTAGGCAGCTATATAGATCATTTAATTGATATAAAAAGTTAACAAAAATTTGGGCTGCCAACAAGTCCCCAACCAAATTTGATGTAAAAATAAGAGCTATGTGGTTGAAAACTTTCGTGAAGGACTTTGAGGATATGCTCAAATACCCTTTCCATATAGCTTCCACTTGCTATCACAACTTCCTTGAGGTTATTTGATGGATATATAATGTCAATTACTTAAATTTCTACCCCTTAGCACTTCCTTACTAATGGTTATTATAAATATTTATTGGTTGTTGTGTTTTATGACAGCTGGTTGGTTGAAGTGTTTTGACAAACAATTTGCATGTATAGCCTCCTTAGGCTTGTGTATGATATTAGTTCATTTTTTTATTGCAAGAGAAGAATGTATATGAAATAAATAACATATAGAAACCAAATAATAACAATAATAGACAAAGAAATGACCACAAACTCAGATCTGGTTTATTTCAATATATAGTTGACCTCCATAAAGTTGAAGAGAAGATCTGGAAATACATAAGAGTGTGAGAATTTGTGGCTGCATATGCCTCCAAAATACAATAACAAATAGATATATAGACCCCAAAAATCCTCCACAAGATGAATAAAAGGATCTCCAAGGTCCAACTCTTTTCCTTGCTGTGGATGTTGTCCCTTCTAGCATAAATGTGCCCTCACTGGCTGAAGCACTGCAATAAAGATAACCACTACGTATTTGGCCCAAAAACTCAAGGAAAATGATGGCTTTGTGTAGAAAATTAGTTGGTTTCCTTATAGGATGAATCTCCTTGGTTTTGGTTACAGTTTTAACCCCCAAAAGAGTGAATCTGTTTATTTTAGTGTGCCCTCCATAAATTCGCCCATCTTGGAGAATAAATAAACATGGGGTGATAACCCTCCACAAATTGATGATAAAAGGCGCCCTAGGGATGGAAAACACCTATGTAAAAAGATCTACCACGGATCCAATATCTTCTAGCCAAATTGAACTTCTCCTCCCTTGGAAGTGTGCCCCAATCCTGCAAAACCCTCTCAAAGATGTACCCTCATTTACCAACAATGCAAGAAATGGATCTAAAATTGAAATATAATGGCGAGGGTGGAATCTTTCACCACCTTTTCTGAGCTTGGATAAGGAACATAGGAATATTTCACCTCCTTGTTGATCTCTAGGGTTTGTTTACTCAAAAACCTTAAAACATTCAAGTTGCGAGAGCTCAAAGATGCAAGTGAAAATGATCATAAACATAATGAGAGAATATGAGACCCTATCTTTGTTTTATACCCATTTTCAATTTTTTCTCCTCAAGTGACTTTTTATTCATCTTTGATATTTCTTATTAAATCACTTTATTAATTTATTGAACCTTTTTACTCCAAAAAGCGATTAATTCACCTTTATGACTTCTCCGGCCACTGAAACTCGCTTTTCATCATCATACCCTGTAGATATTTTCATCTCAGTTCCAACGAGCTATTACACTAAGGTATTTCTCCAAGCTCCAAATATTACCTTTAACCCAAAATTACCAAAATCAACAGAATGTCATGGAACCAAGAACGAACTTTGCATAAATGATCCTCATGATGAAAGATGGTGAATGGATAGTCCGGGCCCCATATTGCTCCTCCAAATGGCCCGAGCTCAAATATACTCTGTACTTTCAAATATCTATATATATTAATGGAAAAAGAGGAATTTGAAATAATATTGTTTGCATCATTAATGAGCTCTTTTTATCATAATTGTGAGTTGTATGATATTAATATTAAGCAATAATTAATATATATTGAAATATCTAACTTTATTTAGATCTTTAAGATATAGAGACTTACATTCTAATTATTTTTGTGTTTTAAATTTTTAAAATTAAGATAAATTTACACTAATATAGAAAGTAGGGATATTTATTTATTTTAACATATAAAGTAGGAATATTTATTTATTTTAATTGAAATGGAAAATAACATGTTATCAAGATAACTAGAAAACAAAATAAAAAACTCAAAGGATTTATGATACACTAGCTTCAATGGAAGTGATCCAATCATTGTTCTACAATAACAAAGACTAGTTGCTTCCTAATTACATGAGCAAATTTTAACAAACTTACAACACAAAAAATTGCAAAAAAAACACAAACAAAACATGAAAATATCCACATCAGAATTTTTTATTCCGTCTCTTTTTCTCTCTTTGTTAGCTTGATTTCCTTCTCATTATCATTCGAAGAGAGGGAGATGGGTTTTTTCTCAAAACTTTTGCAAAGGAAAAGGAATAGAAACTATCAAGGTGCTTCACTTCCCCTTCCTCCATTTCTTCTTTTGATGCCTTCTCATCTACTCATATATCCTTCTCTTGAAAGGGTCCCCATACCTCAAATGTGGGCTCTTCCTTCACAAATGAAGATGAATTCATTATTTACTTTTGAATTTTGACTATTGGTTCAAGATGCATTTTTGGATTTTCCTATTCTATTTTTTCTTGATCTTCAAGGATTTCAAATTTGTTACTGAAATATTGGTTTGAATGAATGTTTCTTACATATTGTTGTTGTGAGGGTGTTGTTGTGAGGGTGAAGCTCAATGTTTCTTACTCATTGTTGTTGTTATGAGGTGAAACCTACTTCAAAGAGGGTTGTGATTCTTGTATACTTAGGAAGCACTCTGACAAATAGCCATACTCATGGCAAGTGTTACACTTAAATAAAATATGCTAGTAATCATGGACTTGAAGATGACTCTTATTTTATTCAGCTCAATCAATGTACCTACTCATCGTGTCTCTAATAGTAGTTTTGATGGTGGATTTATCCTAAAATATCAGTGGAGATGCAAAACCTTGACTCTTAAAGGGCCATTTAAGATTTCCATATATGTATAGAAATCAAGGGTCTACTGCAAAAGAAAAATTCCCATAAAACATAAAACCCAGGAAGTATGGGCGTGATCTGAAAATATGATGTCTCCTCTTTACTAACAAATAAAAACCTTTTCCATAGTAAATAAGATGACATGGATTTTCCCAATCATCTGTAGCTCATACTTAAGTGCTCAAGGGATGGGTCATAGGCCTCTAAACTTTCCATCTTAGAATATCTTCTGGTTTTTTGACAAAATTATTTTTCACTGGGCTTTTCTCTCTTTCAGATCTTGAACATCCGAGAAGTGAAACAAAGACTTCCTCAAGTCTGTTGGGCACGTCCATACTATTCACTTCTTAAAAGCCCAGCTGATAATCTGCCAAGGAGAAAACTTGATGTCCTACATCGCAACGGCTAAGCAACCTGTAGCAGTTCTCACGCTGTCTGAAGCTTCCGGCTAACCGCTCGATCGATGGCTCACTCCGCACAGCTCTCTGTATGGTCGTGCGCAAAACATTTTTAAAATATGGATATTAAGAAATAGTCATATTATGTTTTATATTTCACATTTAAAATTAATTAAAATTAAAAATTATCCTATTAAATTTGTATATAAATATTATTATATCATTAATATTTAAATATATTATTTAACATTAATATTATATATATATATAAATTACAATTATTAATTAATTTAATTTAAATAATTAAAAGATTAAATATGTCCAAATCATTTATAATTATCAAATCATGGTTGTTATTAAATTGTGAAAAGACTCGATTTGTAAACAATATCTAGTTTAAGTATTCACTAAATTAACAATAATTTGACAACCATTTTCAACTTTTTAGATAAGATAACATACATCAGACTATTAACATCATTAAATATATTTTGAGAATTAAAAAACTTGAATGGGAGATAACAACACTCTACCCACTCAAATTAGAATCATAACTAGCACAGCCACAAATTTGTGGCTGGTGAACCCCGAAAGGACGGTTTGTAAAAAGACGGCTTGCAGATTTATGAAGATCAAACCTTTACAGATTCATGGAGATCAAACCTTGCATGAGATTACTTTGAAATGGTTCACTTATATGAGATTTATATTCCATAATTTTTATTTTTTTTTATCTTTATTGCAGATTCATGAAGATCAAACCTTCCATTTTGTTCTTTACACCTAGACGGATTCCAGAGTACAGAAGGAAAAATATACACATACACTACACGGCTTAATGCGAATCTTTTAGATCAAAGAGATAAACAGAAGCAATATAACTATAAGGTAAGGCCAAAAATGATATTTGGAGGAGAATGTTGCAGAGTTAGCATGAAGAGAAAAGAGCTTGACATCGTCTATCAAAGGACCACACAAGGAGCTGAAGTCATCATTCCTCATGTGATAGTATGTGCTAAAGAAAGCAATGCGAGACCTAGCATTAGAGGCCCCTCTTCGAAATCTCCATTCTTCACCACGTTACCTGTTACATTAACACAAACATGATTCAATATTCATGATTGTAGGGCGGGGGAAAGAGCTCCTTGATGGCAATGTCGTCAATGAGAGGACCACAGGCGGGATCGTCTTCCATGCCAGGATTGTGAACAATAACATCGACCATCTTGGAGGCTGCCCAGAAGGCCCATGCATATGAATCGCAGCCGGTGTTGCTATAAAGCGTCTGCATTGGCAGCTCTCCGGCGTCAGGAGGAACAGAGACAGTCAAGATCTCCAATTGAGCGCAGGTTCAAGCCACACTGAAGGTCAGGGAATAGTGGGACCCTTTCTTTACCTCGATTCTTTGGGTCAATAGTGCCTTGTTTCCAAGCCTTGCAGTGTGAACTCCATTTAGAACTATTAGCAGCATATCACCCTGCTTTTGCCCAGACGATATGTATTCCACGAAACCCCTGATATGCCAGAAGGGAATGGAATTTGAACCGATGACCTCCGTGTCGTTCATGGAAGAAGGCTTGGGGGCATACTCGAAGTCCCCATTCGGCAGCAAACCTGCGGATGTATACATTATAACAACAGTTTGAGTTCATGAAGTTAATTCAATATCAACAATCCTAAAACACCGAAACAACATGCACTACATGCCTACCATCGCTAATGGGTATTGTTACACTCTATTCCATGATCCATAACACCCCTAATATATGAAAAATACAGCCCAGAAAAGTGGCAGATGGTCCCCCTCTAGACATCTTGAACGAAAATCGCAGCGTAATTTCAGAACCTATTCCTGACTGAAACTGTGATGTTTACAGAAACCTGGAGTGGGATTTTATAGAGTGCAGATCTATGAAACGAGAAAGGAACTCGGAAGAGAGGA
>SNQJ01S0288578.1:0-10861 GCA_010110895.2 Picea sitchensis | reverse complement strand
CAGAAGTACTCAAAGGAATGAATCATGGTAAACCAGAATCTAAGAAAACTATTGAAGATACATCTTCAAGAAGACCATTCATGTTCAAGCCACAAAGAAGCTTCAATCATGATCATGATCAATCAAGGCAGAAATTCAGAAGGACTACACCACAAAGAAAATCATTCACTCCCAGGCATGCAAATTTCATTTATGGTCATTGTTTTTATTGTACTAATTTTGGACATAAGGTTGCAGATTGCAGGGATTATAAAAGAAATGTTCAAGCAAGAAGTGGCACAAGTACCCACTTTAATATAGGAAGAGATATTTGAACCTAACACCTCTTCCATAGAAAAACAAACAATTTACCTATTAATCAGAGTGGAATCAAGGATTAAGTACAGTATTGGATGGAGGATTCCATCAGCTAGATTGCATGCATGATCGATATTTCAAGGGATGTGCGATTAGACTAGGCATTCATGGTAAGAAAGGAGTTGAAGACACTTGAGATGGGTAGGAGAGGCAAACAAGCTTGTGGAGACTCGGTGAATTGTATACAGAGGGTACGGGGGAAAGGATTTTTAGTTCCATGTTCGATGGAAACGACACTGGTGTGGATGGTCATTGTTATTATGTAGAGTGGAAATTGGGATGCAGTACATCACCGTGAGTTGGTATTTGATAGTCAACTGGAAATTTCAGCTGATAATTCATTATTTTCATGATTGGATAACGATTTTGAGGTAAGTAATTTATGTCACACTCTATTGTGGTTTGGGTGGATTGGAGTTAAAAGTGGCATTTCGTCGATGATAAGTGCATTATCTGGCTTATCTCTGAGTGAGAGTAATTGGTGTGTTCTCAACCTTTTCGTAATTTTTGCTTGGGCTCTATGGGTTGAGATTATTTCTAGGTTTGACAGGCTTGTTAATGTGTCAGTATCTGGTTTAGGCCTTAGATCTTTGGATCTGGGACATTGTTTTCTGGTAATAAGTCGGAAGGCATCACAAAGCCTGCAAAGTGCTATTTCAAATGGTCTAAACAATGGTTAACAGAGTATGGAAGAGGATGAGCTTTTAGACCATTAGCATTTGTTTATCTTGGTGAACGCTATTAATTCGACGATCTCCTTTGTTTTGAATACTTTGGTTCTCCACTAGGATATGATTGGTTAGTTTCAAGATGAGGTCACAACATTGAGAAGTCAGGTAGAAGCAATGCAATTATAGTCTAAATAGATGAATTTAGCTCAGGGGATTTCAGATTCAGTCATGGTCAATGAGTGTCAATCCAGAAGGGAGATGTCAGACATTCCAGATATGAATATCCCAATGGCACCCGTGGACAAGGATGAGGTTGAAGAAGTGGAGGTTCCAAAATTACTTCTTTTTCTAGATTAGTATGTTTTTCCTCTTTGTTTGTATAAACAATATTTATTACCGCATATATACAGTTCAGTACTATAATAGTAGTCGATTTTGGAAAAATAGTATAGATAGGAGGGACAATTGGACGCTTGATGGGATGGAAAAATTGGATTTTTGTGTTGACCTCTGGTTTTCAATTTTGTACTCAACGGTCTTGGCCACACCTTTTTTATAAATAAAAATCTCCCAGTCTTTGTGAAAAAAAAAACTTCTTGTATTGACACATATAGAATAATTAAACAACTCCATTTATTCATATAAATATTTATAGATTTCACAAATAAGTAATGTATACATGATAGCTTCATATTGCATGAACCCCAAGTAACATGACTAATAGTTCTTTGATCAAATAAAATTTCAAATGCTTATGGTGGATTGTGAAGTCTATGAAAGCATGTAGTTATTATAGTCCTCATTCGAGATCAAGTCTCACTAAGTGGCATGCTTTTGCTTGTGGATGGATGCTAACACACATAACAATGGTTGGAGCCAGGTGCAAGTCCAAGGGAACTTTGGTGAAAAAAATGTGTCCCATACACAATGTCTAAGTTGAAGATGATCAAATTAAATGATTCCATTATAGCACTAAATATAAACACATTAAATTCATTGGTATGCATTAATGAACACTAATTATCCTTTGTTATGCACAAGAACCTAACTTAATTAGTCTTATAGAATATTTTTTCACTCTAGTCATCTTATGTAAGAACATGTAATGATTGAAAAGTATCGATGAAATAAATTAAGTAACAACATAGATCATGTGTCCTCGAAGAAGATGAATCTTTAAATAAAAAATAATGCACAAAATAATTAGTCTAAGCATGAAAAAATGGATTTCCATGGACACAACCAGATGATGTAACAACATAGATAATGTGTGATTGGAGAAGATGAATCTTTAAATAAAAAAGAATGCACAAAAGAATTAGTCTAAGCATGAAAAAATGGATTTCCATGGACACAACCAGATGATGTAATGCATGATTTTGTCATGGAAGAGTAAAGTATGCCAGAGTTAAGGACAAAGCATGAAAAGGTTGATGTCATCAAGGAGTGCAATGATGATAAAATGTAAAAGTGCTCAAAAGATGGTTAGAAAAAAGTGCACTATAAAATAATGCAACAAACATTGTGTAGGGTGAAAATAGAAAACAAAGACAACACGTCTAAAACATGCAACAAATTGAAGAAAGGAGAAAGGTCATGATACATAGATGAAGAGTGTGAGAGAAAGATGAGGAGTCAACTTTCACAATAAATAACACGATAGACATTGGAGTTGTGTTAGCCAATCTAACTAGTGAGTTAGAGAGGTAATCTTGCCATTTTATATCAAAGTTAAACAACTAAGTTCAATAGGGAATTGGCCCAGAGTAGAGAATGAAAAAGAAAGATATTGTAATATGTGACCTATGAATTATGTGAATTAAAATATGAATATAACATTTCCCATGATTGTAATTTAGTTTTTTACTTAATGCATGATCTATTTTGTTAGTACTATCACTATATGACCATAGAATTGTATGGAAATTCTTTACAAAGGTGAGAATGGGTCATACCATACTCCTCATATGCGACATTTGGTCACAAAGCTAGGTTGAAGCTCTTGGAGAGAGGGAATTGAGAAAAAGGAAGTGTTCAAAGAATATGAAAAAAGTCATGTGTGACGAGAAATGGTAAAAAGAGGGGGTAGATCAACATTAAAAAAAAGATATAAAAGCCATTAAAAAGAATAATAAAGGAGCTAGAGAATAAACAACAAACTAAAAAAAATTGTAGAAAATGTTAGTAAGGTACCAAAGATCCAGTTGTATGGAAATGGATTTTAAAGTGCTACTTAACCCATCTAGAGTTGGATGTGAACAATGTTCATGAAGAATAACATCTAAGAATGGAATAGGGACAACCGAGGACATAGCAGAGAGCAACATGGTTACCAAAGGGGGCGGTAATGGAACCCCCTCATACAAGAAGGTAGTGGTGGACAGGGGGAAAGGACCACGAGGCAGAGGTTTCAAGGAACCAACAACAAGCACCTCGGGTTCAGGACATGAAAAGAATCAGGGAAGCAACTCGGAAAAAAAGGATCGCATGGGGGATGAAGCTAGAGAAACCCATAATGCAATGCAAGAACCAGAGAACCCCAATGGGGTAGAAGGGCGCAACCCGTGTATACCAAAAACAACACTGATACCCAAGGTAATACTAGAAGACCCACAAACCCAACTCTACCAAGACCAGATGAAGACGCATGCACTAATCTGCAATTTCATGGGTCTGTGGCCCACAGAAAGAATGTTGCACAACTGGATAAAATATCATTGGAAACCAAATGGGGAAGTGGAACTCCATCTGGGTTCGAAAGGCCTCTTCACAACAGTATTCATGAACTTGGAGGACAGGGAAAAAGTCTTTGAGGGGGGGTCGTACTTCTACGCCTTAGAAGGACTGTACATGCGGCCATGGAAGGAAAACTTATCCTCGGAGAAAGAAACCTTCAAGAATGTACCTATCTGGTTGCAGCTTTATTCTCTACTGCTAGACTACTGGCTACCCTCGACCTTTGAAGAAATCGTGAACAAACTGGGAAAATATGTGAAGACAACGGAAGCAACCCTAAAAGGGAGATATACCTCCTATGCAAGGATCTGCATAGAGATGGATGTTTCGAGGGCACTCCTAGAAGCCATAATCCTGTAATTCAGGGATGAGGAATGGATACAAAGCATCGATTACGAGCAAATCCCATTCAGATGCAGAATATGCCATGAACATGGACACCTATTCATAGAATTCCCTCTCAATAAAAAACAAGAAGCGAAAAACACCAAAATACAACAAGATGAGGAAGGGTTTATTAAACCGAACCACAGAAACAGAGCAAACAAGAAACCAAGTAAAACCGTAATGGGAAGCAATCAAGAAGCCAATATTAGAATGGAAGGGAGAGACAAAACCTACAATGGGGAAGAAGGAGGAAAGGAAAAGGAAAAAGCTAAAGAAGCTAAGTACCAAGCCACAAATGAGAACATAAAAAATCCAAGCAATCAAATGGAGTAGGGGGGTAGTGCAACTCCTATAGATGGAGAAACCAGAGATGCCAACACACCCATGCAGGAGGCAGAAGGAGACGCAGAAATGACACCAAGCGAGATAGGAATGGAAGATCCGGACCTCAAATATATTGTGGAAAGGGAAGGAATAGACCTCTCGAACATACTGGAGCAATGGAAAAGGCAGGGCGTAGACAATGTACCAACAGAGCAACTAGACCGCATCCAATACCTATTCCTCCTAAGGGAGGAAGAAAAATCCAAAGGGCTCAAGCGCACGCACGAGGAAATAGGAAATCTAGGAATCAAAGCAGGTGAGGGACGACCACAACTCTCACCCAAGCAGACGCGAAGGAAGAAAGGCAAGAAATCAAACAATTTAGCCCTACAGGAACTAGGAGCCCAGTTGATAAACTTAGGTAAGATCAAGAATCTCTTTCCAAACTCCCCCCCACATGTTTAAATGAATATTATAACATGGAATATTAGAGGCCTAAACAACCCAAGAAAACAAATAATCCTTAAAAACAGACTGAGGAAGGAACAACCGAACCTCTGTTTCATTCAAGAGACAAAATGTACGGTAGATAGAATGGAAACAATAAGCAAAAAACAATAAAGAAAGTACAAGACGTTGGCTGTCGAAGGAAAACATATGGAAGGTGGTATTCTCACTCTGTGGAACCCACAAGTGTTGAATCTACTAGCAGTCGAAGCCACCAGATACACACTCTCGGTAAGCATGCAAATCATAGGTAACACGGAGGTGATTCTATGCACTAATGTGTATGGTCCCCATATGTTGGAAGAGAAGAGAAGAATGATCATATACCTAGAAAACCTAAAATCCCATTCAAGGAACCCCCACTAGATCCTGGTTGGGGACTTCAACTTCATCACACACTTGTGGAGAAAAAAGGAGGCACCAGGAGACTGGATAGAGATGCGAAAGACTTTTGATCTTTCATTGACATAGTGGAGATGGTGGACATCAAAACCAGTAATGGCCAGTTCACTTGGAAAAACAAACAGATAAATCAACACCAGATAGTAATGAGGCTAGATAGATTCCTGGTGTCGGAGTCCATCATCCTACAGGGTTTAACCTTAGACTGCAACATCCTTCCCTAGGGGGGTTCAGACCACTGTCCAGTCCAACTGGAAGCAAACTTCCAAACTACATCGAAAAACAAACCTTTCAGATTCGAGAAATTATGGATTGATCATCCCACCTTCAAGGAGAACATCAACCATTGGTGCTGGGAGCCACAACCTGAATAAGGGACAAGGATTTTCAAACTTTATAATAAACTTAGGTACATCAAACATAAACTCAAGGAGTGGAACAAGGAAATCTTTGGAAACATAAACCAAGAAAAAAAAATTATTGAAGACAAAATGAGGAACCTCTAGAAAATATGCATGGACAAGGGTTATACGGAGAACCGAAAAAAGGAAGAGATCCAATTGAACCAAGAATGGGAAGAAAGATGCCAGCAGGAAGAGACTCTATGGCACCAAAAGTCCAGAATCAAGTGGCTAAAGGAAGGTGAATGAAATACAAGGTTTTTTCACCAAACCACCATAACTAGAAGAACCCACAACAAAATCCTAAAAATTCAGGATCAGGATGAGATCGAGAGAGAGTCCCACAAGGAGATCGAAAATATATTGGTAAACCATTTCCATGGGATAGCCCAGGAACCCAACCAAGATCAAGTGAAGTCCATACAAAGGATAACTCAGCACATCCCCAGGCTAGTTACCAAGGAACACAATATCAGCCTAAACAAACCCATCGCGAAGGAGGAAATTGACCAAGTGGTCTAGGAGATACCCAATGGAAAGGCCCCAGGTCTAGATGGTTTGATAGCGGAATTATTCAAAGCTTGTTGGGAAGTGGTCAAACATGACGTCAATGGGGTAGTGGAAGACTCCAGACGCTCGACCTCCATTCTGAAAGCGCTAAATGCCACAATGATAACTCTAATTCCCAAAGAAAATGAAGCCAGAACCCCAGAACGCTATAGACCCATAGCATTATGCAATGTGGTTTACAATATAATCTCCAAAGTCATGGCCAACAGACTAAAACCTCTCCTACCTTCACTGATTTCCCAGGAATAGGCGGATTTTGTAAAAGGGCGACAAATTGTGGACAACATCATCCATGCCCATTAACTGATACACACGCTGAAAACCCAGAGGAAAGGGGGGATGATAATCCAACGTGATCTAGCAAAGGCTTATGAAAAAATCAACTGGCACTATATGGTCAAGACTCTTGAATCTTTTGGCTTTGCGTAACACTGGATCAACTGGATTGTCAGCCTAGTGTCAACAACTAGTTACTCGCTGCTAATAAATGGAGCCCTAGCCAAACCCTTTTGGCCTTCAAGAGGCATCATACAAGGAGACCCGTTATCAACCTTCCTGTTCATTATGATGATGGAAGGACTCGGTAGAAGCATAAAAAGCACAATTGCAGCAGGGGAAATAAAAGGCATTAAACCCTTTGAAAATTTCCCTACCTCCACGCACCAACAGTTCGTTGATGACACCCTATTCCATGGCACACCCATGGTCAAGGAAGTGAAAGCCTACAAAATAATCCTAGAGGATTTTGGGGAAGCCTTGGGAGCAGAGATCAGTCACTCCAAATCCATGATATATTTCTTCAATACCAACCCAACAATCCAAAGGAACCTAGCAAATATTTTGGGGTTTGAACGCAAAACTCTCCCAACAAAATATTTGGGAATTTCCCTGATGAACAGAGCATGCAAAATGGCAACATGGGAAGGAGTGATCAACAAGCTACAGGAGAGGGTGAAACAATGGACTTACAGATCCCTCAACCTTGCAAGGAGACTTGTCCTAACCAAGGCGGTCCTGCAAGCAATTTCGACCTATATGATGTCAGTGTTTCCCTCTCCCAAAGGAATACTCCAAAAAATAAGAGCCATCCAAAGGGACTTCCTATGGTGTGGAGCGGAAAGTAAAAAAAAATGGGCCCTGGTGGCCTGGGAAAAGGCTTGCAAACCGAAACACAAAGGAGGTCTGGGATTACAAGACCCACAAGTAACCACGAAGCCTATGGGGTGAAACTCTGGTGGAGATGGGTCAAAGAAAATTCAACAATGTGGGAAACCATCTGGAAGGCCAAGTATGCCTCGGACATCAACGACCAAGATAGAATTCATTTTACGGGAACAAGAGAAGGATCAACAATCTGGAATCTAGCCTGGCGCAACAAAACCTAGATCCAGAAACACATTTTCTGGGAAGTGAGGAATGGTAAAATAGCCATATTCTAGGAAGATGCATGGCAATAGGAACCCAGAATGGAAAATTCGAGCAGGGAGGAACTCCAACAGGAGATGATAGCACAAGGCAAAACCATAATCCAACACTATTGGAAACAATAAAATGACCACGACAGATGGAGGACTTGGGACAAAATCAATCCACAAAACATAGATCGGATCGCAACAATAACAAAAGAGGTGGAGGAGGAATTGGGGAAAAGGAAAATTGTAGTCTTAGAAGAAGAGGACCAACTAATATGGGGCAGGAAAAATGGAGGGGAATTCAACTTAAAATAATCCCGGAATTACATCACAGCCCAGGACCAAGAAGACCCGATGCAACAGTGGGGAAAGATTTGGGGCAACCCCTAGTGGCCAAAAGTCAAAATGTTCAAATGGCTAGTACTTCACAGCCGAATTCTAACCTGGGAAAACCTAAGGAAAAGAGGGTTCATAGGCCCATCACAATGACACCTCTATCAAGTTAAAGAAGAAACAACAAACCACCTCCTCGATGAATGTAATTACACAGCAGGGATGTGGGACTGGGTGACAGGCATCTTCCGCCAATCCAATAGGACACGAGGTAACATCAGTGCAACCATCAACAACTGGAATGAGAGTTACAACAAAAATGAAATGGTAAACCTTTGTTGGAACCTCATACCAGGGATGATCATATGGGAAATATGGAAAGAAAGGAACCGACGCATCTTCAGGAATGAAAGCCTCCGGGAAGGGAAAATCAAGGAAGCAATCATCTCATAAATCAGATAAACGGTGCAGAGTTGCAACTGCCAAACTGAAAGAGCGCAACTCACAGGCCAGGACTCCTGAATCCTGGAAACTTTCCACCTAAAAGACATGCACAACAACACACCGGTAGGGCGGCCACCACAACTCCAATTAGGAGCGCGCAACTGGACATCTCCTTCGGCAGGGTTCCTCAAGTTAAACTTTGACGGAGCGATAAAAGGAAACCCAAGAATGACAAAAATGGGAGGGGTGATCAGAGATAGTGAGGGTAACATAATCAGGTTGTACGTTGGGAGCCTGGGAAACTCAACCAACAACACAATGAAATTTGGATCCCTGGAGCTCGGTCTCGAAATCCTAAGATGAGAAAGGATGACCAACACTATCATGGAAGGTGACTCCACCCTGGTCATCAACACAGTGAAGAGAATCCAAAATGGCACAAGAATGGGCAAGGTTGAGGAACACTGGTGTTTGGCACACTCCCTTCAAAAAATCCAGGAGCATCTGCAAACAATTAACACCGTGGAGTTGCGTTGGGTACACATGTCAGCTAATGGTCTGGCAGACAGAATTTCCAACGAGGGGGTTATCAAGGAAGGACCGGAATTGGATACTACCTGGTCCAACATCCCGCAAGGACAATTTAGAACGGACTACACCCAACTAGCAAAAAAGGTTCGGGAGAATAGCGTAAGAAAGGAAGGTCACATCGAGGAGGGATGGGAAAGGCCTAGCGAAAGGCCAGAAGGACCCAGGCATGACATGACAACCCAACACTCGATTACCAATCACAATTCAGGATCAAATCTTACAACAGGTGAGGGCACGACAACAAGATCACATCAACAGTAAGATCTATGGGGAAAGCTCGTGGGAAAGTTTTGACATCAATCAACACACAACTATTGACATAAGGAAAGAAGGATTGATATGGACCAGTATCGCTCCACCATGCCAAGGTTCAGGTACGGGGAATGGCCGAGCAGGAAATCAAGCGAGCAGGGGCAAGTGCTTGTACAGAAATATTGGTTGAGTCATTATGACCATACAGACCATGACCAGAAAAAAGGACGGGAAGTTTCACCTCTACGGGCAAAACATGATTGGAAGGACGAGCCCGTAGCAAGGAAACTTCAATAAGAGACCAAACAACAGTAAGAGAGGCAAATAGAAGAATGTAATTGCAAAGGCTACCAAAAGACACAAGGATAAGGAAAGGAGTAACCCCCAGGTAGACATGAACCAGTTGAGAATGCAGCAAAGGAGCATCCATAGGCCCCACATGATGGTGCGAATGAAGTGAACAAACAACAAAAGAAACCCCTAAGGGAAGGGAACACCGAACAATCCTCGACGACTTTCAAGGATGGAGCAAGCAACAAGAGACATGAATGGCACCTTTCATACTCTGATTGCACCGAAAGGAAAGGCAACCATTACCCAGATGGAGAAGGCAATCAACAAAAAGCGCAAGGGAAAATCCTGGGATGCTCTCGCTCAGGAGGCAGACTGGGTAACAGACCCAGGGGCTATGGAGCCCAGGGAAACCCTCTACCACAAAACGATGGAGATGGCATGGAAAACAAAGATGCTAATTGGAAAAGTGAGCTTGGAGAGGGAGGACACCAGACGGGAAAACAACAAGGAACACAGGAAACTGCTAAATGAAATCTTGAGTTGCCTCAACAATTTGGAGACCACTACCAGATTGCTAACTGAGGTCGAGACGAACCAGAAAGCCAAGATGGAACGATTAGCTGCCCAATTCCACCTCTACCTGTGCTACGTCCATCACATGGACATCACGTCAGCGGACGGGAAAGGAGTGCCAACACATATCAGAAAGACTCGCACAGTCCCCCAAAAGGAGGAGAACAAAGGCCCGACGGATGAAGGAAAGAAAAATATCATCATTCTGGATTAATGTCTGGTTAGTCTATTGTCAAGTCAGTCGGGTCAGTCCTATGTCAATCTCAGCTTCTGTTACTATTATTTTGTTTATCCCTTTCATGTATGTTGCGCTTATATGGACAAAAACTGGATATGGTAGGGCTGGGTTGGTTTCCCAGGGTGGCAGTCCAGTCCTAACCCTTGTCTGTAATGATCCCAAGCCATTATGCAAGGATCATCACTGTTTTGGTGTCTTTTTAAAACTTTTTCCTGGTTGTGGTATTTCGTCAAACACGTTGTTGATCTACATTTTAGATGTGTTTATATGTGTGTATGCAGCAAATAACAGAAAGAGATAACCATGGAACATACCTCAACCATATGCAATAAGATAGACAAGCCAAAACATCTCAATTCTTCTTTATTC
>SNQJ01S0288577.1:10191-21052 GCA_010110895.2 Picea sitchensis | reverse complement strand
AAGGAAAATAGGTTAAGTGACCTAGAAATAGGTTAAGTGACCTAAAAATGGGTTAAGTGACCTAGAGGATGAAAGTATAAATAAGATAGCAATGGTCTCTTGTAGATCATCCTTTTTTAGGATCAATGGAGAGCTTGTTGTGAGAATATCTTTTGGAGTATTGGTGGAGAGCTTCTTGTGAGAGCTTCTTGAGCATTTTTGGTGTGGAACACTTGAGCATATTGAAGATATATCGGTTACTAAGGTAACCAAAGGATATATAAGCCAAATTTCATAGGGAAGGTGAAGAAAAGAGGGTTGGAATTCAAGGGAGGATAAATTCTTTTCATGATGCTTTCTAAGGTATGTTATTTATAGGTCATCTCACCATTTTCGTAATAACGTTTTTCTATAATGGTCAGACTGTGATATTGATATTCCATTGATGAATTATATCCAAGTATCTGTGGTAAAAAATTCAACTTGTGGTTCGTTGTATTTTTGGAGATACACTCCGTGGAAAATAGGGTTTGTGGCTAGTCCTTAAACTAGTCTAAAACAAGTGTTTCGGGTAAAAACGTCATAACATCTTCATAACAGATCCAAATTCAGTGAGACCAATTGCGTTGGTTATATTACAATATTTAGTATGTTTTGTAATAGTTTTATAGCTATTCAACAAATATTCCATGCGAGGCACGCTCTGCAAGGTTGCTCACTAGAATAAGCCAAAATTCAGCAAGGTATGCCATTTTTGCTATAACTCCTTTTCTGAGAGGTTCCAAGTAGTGACACCTGGATGAATTGCATAAAACACACTGAAGAAAATTTTGTATCATTTTCAGATCTTTATTCATTACAGGTACAAATTTATGATTATTTCAAGTTAGGGTTGTTGACTAATCCAAAACTAGTCATGGTTGAGACAAGCAGTTGATGAGTTGGCACATATATGACATGTATAGTTGATGATGTTGGTACATATTGATGAGTCATTGTTGATTATTAGTTGACACATGATTGGTATGTACTTGGTACTTTCTTGGATGCACTTGTTTATGGTATAGGTTGATTACAGGTTGTTTGGCACAGGTTGGTGCATGGTTGATGCACTTGTTTATAGTACAGATTGATATATGTTGAGGATTGTTGTCTCATCTCAGTTGGTTCTGAGAATTTAAGTTGTGTCTTGCATATAGAGTTGGTGCTCTTGTAGAGTTATACTCTATTCAGTTGTTGCTGAAAAAACCCCATATTGAAGTCCATAATAAAAAGAAAAATTGTACATACATCTTGTGTTGTTGCTGTTCCTTGTGGAGATGATTTGTTGATGATATATTGCTGATATATGTTTCTGATATGTATTCACATATAACTAATTATAAATGACAGCAATGAGTAATGAGTAAATGTTGAATGTTAACTAAGGAGTTTTGTGTAAGAGGGAAGTTTTGGGAAAAAGATCGTCACACTCATTCATCCCCCCCTCTAAGTGTGGTAGGTGTGTCCAACATTGCAATATCCAAATCGCTAAAAGTTTAGAAAATGTAACACTTAGGCACAAAACAAGGGTGTTGAAGGGAAATTTATGCAGAAAACAACTAATAAAAAAATACAAATTTGGAGAAATTCTATAATATGTGATATCTAGATGTTTAAATTTGAAGTGATAAAGTGTAGATATTATGCATCAAATGCCTAAAAATGTAGATCTATGATGAGGAATGATAGATATGAAATTTGGGCATATAGATCTAAATTTTGTGCAATGCAAAAAAGAATTCAAGCTACATATTAAGGTCAAAGTTATTGGGAATAGGGAGCGAGAGTGGGAAGTGCAATTTTCAAAAATATTCTTAGACCATAATGTTTTTATATAATACATTTTAATGCATATATATTCAAAAAGATGTGCAGAATGTTGAATTAACTACTCGATTAATGATGATCATTAAATCATCAACTATTTAATACACATATAAAAACAATCATATAGTATTTATAACTTATAACATTGTCATCAAATGATCAATCATCAACCACAACACCAACCTTCAAGTTTCAACATATTAAAATTTTCATCAACAAATTGTAACAAATAACATCAACCACGAGATGAAACAAATAATCATATTCATTATCAAAGAGTTTTAATATGTAGTGAACAATTCAAAGGTAGGTTCAAATTTCAATTCAAACTTAAACTATTATATATTGTTTGCAAAAAATGCCATAATAACGACAAAGTACTAAGTTCTAGAGACTACTTCTAACTAGGACAATGTCAAATAAATCTAGCATCTACTAGGATTTCTTGTTTCCATGATAAATTCTAGTTTATTTTCTAGTGATCTATGAACAAGAGGAGTAGGATTGGGTGGAAGTGTTCATGGAACATGACCAACACCTACATGGCCTCCATGCAACATTGGATGTCACAAACCTAAAGGCAAAGCTAATGCATCTAGAAACCTGCTAGTGGAAGGGGGTGGCATCTCTACTCCATGTATATGATCACCCTAAATTTAAAACTCCAAGTGATCTAAAACTATGGCTCCATCCTCCAAATTATTATCCTTTGGATTATTGTCCCAAGTCACATATGTTCTATCATTCTTCACTACCTGATAATAATGGGACAACAACTTCAAGTTGTAGTGCACATACACCAATTTTTTTTCCTAGTCTAAATTTAGGTTGTTTCTTTTCATGTCGTTAATGAATCTATATGTGATCTAATTCCTCTCCATATAAGACATGTTAACAAGTTGTGAAAACACCCTCACCACCACTTTATGCAGATGTGTGGTAGAGGAGATGTACATGTTCCACTGTTTAATATGATTCAACATATCTTTATCTTTAGTTGCATGCAGGTTAGAAAATTCCTCATGTTCACTAATTTACTTGCTCAATTTTGTTTGTACTTGAACATGCTCCTATTCATCAAGGACCAACTTGTATGATGCAAATATATACTCATTTTGTTCCTCTGGAATTTATGTGATTTTATCCTAACCCCACCCATAGGTGTTGGTTGGGCCAACCAAGATGGAGAATAATATTTGGGTGGATGAGTATGTGCTAGGGTAGGAAGTGGAACATTCAAATTATCCCACCTTTTGACAACATTTTTATGAATATGATAATACAATATCACATCTCTCAACTCAACAATGTCTTTGATTTTTCCTAGCATGCTATCCATCTACTCATACACCTCCCCAATCATCACATGATCTGTATCTGCAAAATGAATCATACTATAAATGGGCTTGAACCAACTTGTCTAATGCAAACATATACTCATTTTGTTCCTTTGGACTTTGTGTGATTTTCTCCTAACCCCACCCATAGGTGTTGGTTGGGACAACCAAGATGGAGAATAATATTTGGGTGGATGGGTATGTGCTAGGGTAGGAAGTGGAACATTCAAATTATCCCACCTTTTGACAACATGTTTATGAATATGATCATACAAGATCACATCTATCAACTCAACAATGTCTTTGATTTGGCCTAACATGATATCCATCTACTCATACACCTCCCCAATCATCACCTGATTTGTATCTGCAAAATGAATCATACTATAAATGGGCTTGGTGAACTACAAACATACCTAATCGATGCCTAAAACTGATCATCAAGCATGGTGTCCTCCACCTCCTGAAATTCATGTCTATAAGATGTTGATGTTTCCTTGTCATTCAAACCCTACCATGAATCACTTAATACTATATTAATAAATACCTCTCACCTTCAAAAGGTGCCTAAAGGTTAGGTAATAACAGACAAATATGGTCTTTGCAATCTTTAATAGCTCCAACTTAGAGTGATTGAAAAAAATGTGGTGTGCCATGCTATGATTGGTAATAATTTTTTCATTTTCTTCCCTCTCTTGTATAATGCACCAACCCATTTATAATCATGTTCCTTCATCTTAATAATATCATGCATCAAGAGGTTCAATGTGTGAACCAAATACCTTGACCAAAATATGTTAGGGTACATATCCTCAATGGTTGCTCCTGTTACCTTACAATTAGTAGCATTATCAATGATGAATAGAATGACATTGTATGACCCAATATCTTGAATGGTTTTAGTTAAGGGATTTGCAACATTAATACCAATTTGGTAATGATATGAGTATTAATGGGTTGAAAGGAAGATTGTGCCACTAGTAGACACGCCAATAATATTTATTAATGGATTGCCTTAACATTTATCCAACCATCAAATACAATGGATACCCCATATTTGGTCCAATCATTTGTAATTTGTCTAGGACAATTATGGATTTTGACTCTTTTCCTATCAAGTCCCATGGTTCTAGCTTTGTTATTCTTGAGGCTCCTGTATCCTTTATGTTAGAAATACTGAGAGGATNCGCACACATATACAAATGTACATAAGTTAATGACAAATCATTCTATCACATTTGTTGGAAATACTAAGAGAGGAGGGGGATGAATCGGTATTACATTTTTAAACAATTAGTAATTAATTTGTTATTCTAATTATCATCACTATAGATCAACAATGGACTTTGTATTTAAACAATCAATTATATAAGTATACTTCAACAAGCATTACAAAGTTTATAAAGAATAATCTGTGTTTGTGAAGGACACCAATCCTCTTTAGAGCACCAACTCTTGGAGACAAAAATCCCCTTCTTCAGGGCACCAACCCTAGGAAGCACCAACTCCCTTATTTTAGGGCACCAACCCTAGGAATAACTAACTCCCTTTTTTAAGGGCACCAACCCTAGGAAGCACCAAATCCCTTGTTTTAGGGCACTAACCCTAGGAAGCACCAAATCCCTTTGTTTTAAGGCACCAACCCTAGGAAGCACCAACTCCCTTGTTTTAGCACTTTACTTAGATAAGGATATGAATCCTTCCTTGCTCCTCCCTTCCACCCTCACTGCATAAGTATCTTCAAATTTCCTTCTTCGACTCTGCTTCTTATTTTGATCTTCTGATCTGGACTACATAGACACATTCTTCTCACCATATATTTATGTTTATATAATATTCCAACTAGTGTGAGCTTTGAAGCATTGTGTCCCTTTGTTTGAACCATTGCACCTCTTCATTTAAATTAACAATAATAACTTCGATTATTATTATTAATAGTTTGTTAAAGAATTCAAATCCCTTGCAAATTGTTTCAACATTTTAACCCATCACTGATTATTTTACTTGTTTTGGATTTGAATATTTGTAGACAGGTGCTTCCTTCAAACCATTCTTTTCAAATAATGGTGGGCTCGTTACTACAGAATTAATCTCCATTTTCGCTTCCTCTATTATTATTCATACAATATTGTGAAAGGGATAATTCATCATCATATATATGTTGATCAAACTTTTAAGAGTCGATCATAGGCATGGCCCGACTTCGTTATTTTGATCCCACACTTTCGTTGGGTCCTCAGTTCTCAATAGATCTAAATCAATTTGTTACTTCTCTATCTGGTGTCTTTTCCTGTACCTAGAATGGATAGGTGCTAGCTTGTGACTCCCCTTTGTTTTTCATATGACCAAACTGTTGTGACCAACATCTAGATACATAAGGTGCAAGGCTTGTTTTATGTTTTAGCCTGCAAGAACTTCATTTCACCAAGTGACCATATATCGTGACCAGATGTTAACCCAGTAGGCCCTTTATCTCATCGCCATTTTACATATGACCTTGACATGTGACAGAGGGTGGTATCTAAGTGCTTACCCAAGAGAGTGCTTAATCGCTTATCAAGATCAATGGTCATGTTTTATTTTCAAGTTGAGATGGATGGTTCTCATTTACTTTGGGACTTCGTCGATTCAGAACTCCATCCTTTGCAGTCTTCCAACTCTCCTGAAGCAAATTCTGCTGGAGTACGTATCAACACTTCCCTGCTTAATAACCTTCACATGTCTAGGAGCTAGGATGGTAGGCTTAGGCGAAAAGTAGCTCCCGCTTTCCAGGTATTAGACTATTCATGACTCTCGGACTCCGGGTTACTCGAACTCTGAAGTAGTTCAATCCCTCCATAGTTTTACCTACCAAATAAGTCATAAAGCTACGGTGACCACTTGTTGTCAGTTGTTATTACTCCTTACACTATCCTTCCACTGTACTCGATCGGACGATCAAGAGATATGCCAATGGATCTTAGATCAACGACTAACATTAATTTGTGACTTCATCCTTCGACGCTTCACACATGTTTGTTGGTAGGAGAAGTGATATATCATCGGAGGTTGTAATTCTGGAGTGATGTGGCATGCTGATGTCACTGTTGACGTGGAACTGGCTGAGTGGCTGCCACATGTCACCTTGATTCGTCACTTTCATATGTCTAAAGTGCAACTAGGCCTTGACACTTGTCACCAGCCGATTGGGCCACGCGTCATCTTTGTCTTATTCCACATGTGTCCCTCTAGGATCATGGATTTGCACTTCGTGGCTTCGGGAATTTTAGTTGTTTGGGACTCCTCTTAATCCCAGAGTGGTCAATGTTGGGCTGAATATTCCTTCCCTTCCACTACTTCATCCAATGGTCGACAGAATTTCCCGAATCTTCTTTTGATCCTACGGTCAACGAGAGTTCGCGACTTCAGGGCTTCGGTCTTAGGGTAAACTTACATGTTTCAGACTCCTTTTAGTCGAATTGGTCAGTGTCGAAGTTGACCACTATTGGACCTGCCTATCCTCATCCAATGGTCACCATGCATTGCCCATATTTGATGGCCCTCGTTCACTTCGGGACTTCGAGGCTACGTGGATTCATCCTTGTCTCAAATATTCGCCGAAGTGGAGAATCTTCGGAGTACCGAAGATTTCTATCTCTTGCTTGATCCAATGGCTAAGAACTGACCCAATTTTTCTCCACGAGATCTGATGGTCATTGCTTACTTCATGAATTTGGAGGTTTCAAGACTTCGTTTCTTATGGGGTCTGCTTATGCTGTCCTTTCACTTGGTTCTATTTGAAAATCAGGATAGATCTTGAATTGATCTAACGATTGTGATTACTTCTGAATTTTGAATGGTCGATTAGGATTCCAGGATCCTTTACGAAGGTTCATTCTATGCAGGTTTTGGCTTCTGCACGATCTGATGGTCTAGGACTTTCCGGAGAACTATATAATCGAACATGATTCTTTTGGAGTTTTACTGTTGGGATTTCAACCCTGATAGCACTTCTTTAATGCACTCTCCCTTGTGATCTTTCCTTCATATTTTCCATTCTCTGATTCTCTATGTGTATCCTTTCCTTGCTATATCTCCTGAGCTTTAGGAACATAGGATCATTGTTGATCCTATCGTGACCAACATTGATCAAAAATTTCTTCTGTTGCAAGGTGATCTTCCTCTGCCCCAAGGTGATCTTCCTTTTTCTCTGATTATTGTACATGTTTGACTCATGTTTCCATCAATGACAACAAACAATCAATAATTCCAACAATATCCCCCTTTGGCATTGAGGGAAACATATATTTAAAACAAATGAGTTTGTACCTTTGCTCCCCTTATCACCGATCTCATATTTAAATTTGGGAATTGAATTTATTTTACTGCTTTTTCTCCCCCTTTGACATCAATGACAAAAAGGGATGTTTCCTTGCTCCCTTTAGGGTGACACTCCCCCTGAGGTAATGTTCCCCATGTCTTTGAATATCTCCCCCTTTGGACAAGAGATATAACTCTGAGGCAATGTTAGTGGCATGGATGTTAATCATCTCTCCGCCTGGAATCATGCTGCAACAACCAATCATGGGAAGAAGAATAACTTTCCCTATCTTCTCTACAAGATGAACAATATGCTACCAATGCAATCTGCTTCTGTTTCAAATACTACTATTCAATTGGAACATAGGTCAATTGTTCAAGAATGATCTTCTCTTCCTATAACGATCCTTGGACTTGTCCATGCATATACCATCTAAACTCATGCCACACCATATATCAAGTGTATTCCAATCATACATATTATCTCATGCATCAACAATGAATCACAATATATTTCAAGAGTATATGCCAAAAGTGAACCAAGCATATATCAGGATCATCAACAAGTGCCTCTATCAATGTACCAACAATGTGCCTTAAACAAGTGTCATATCACACATGATATGCCTCTATTATATGATATATCAATGGAGCTCACATATGTACTAGCCATGTACCATGACAGATCTTCCACAAAAACTGTTCACGTAACTTCACTGAGAGAATACTTAACCAAAATTGTTCCTTGGCAGATGAAGACCTGCAACAAACCATGTAAGATCCTTCATAACAAAGTTTATACCATCAAACCATGCCGCTTTCAATGATACTAGTCGTTTATTCATTCATTTGTAAGTCAAGAGCCTCTTAATTCTTTTGTGCTTCAATACTCATAAGGGTATCAACAAGAACAATCTTAAGTCTTTCCTAATTCCTCCTTCCTTTCTTTTATTTATATTTGAGGAGGATCTTTAGTAGATCATCAAAATAGTGTTTGAAAATTTTCAAGATCATCATCGTTCAATTCTTTTTGTTGATATCCTCTTGAAAGTTCATCATCATCATCACTATTTTGTGCAACAAAAGCTTCTTTATCCTTGTCTTGAGAATTTTCTTTTTGCATTTTCCATTTGTTGGGTAATGGATAATCTACTTGCAGGATATATGATCAAGTTTTGCAATTGTGTCAGATTTTTCTTTAGGAGTTTTCGTTTCTTGAGATTGATCCACTTTATATGCATAATTCTGATTTCATATGCTTTATCAGATACTTCACCCATCATTCTCTTATTGTCAATTTTATCAATTCCAGGTGCAATATCTTCATCATTTTTCTTCCTTTGCACTTTAGCTTTTCTTCTCCATATCTTCTTATAATTTTCTTTAATGTAGAGATAATTTCCTTCATGGAATACTTTGGCAATCTACATTCACTAGCCTTATGACCATAATTGTTGCAATTTTGGCATTCAATATTGAAGTCTTTTGGCATTCAATATTGAAGTCTTGTAAGGGAGAGAATGAGTTATGATTTATTCTTTCTGCATTATTCTTATTTTTTTCATATCTTTGAACATTTCTTGGATTGTACTTTCTATAAGATTTACAATGTACTGGTTTATGTTCATAATTATTGCAGGAATAAAAATATCCAAAGAAAATATATTGATTTATGTTAGAGGGATTCCTTCTGGTGATTATATTCTTCTTGTCATATTTTTCTTTAGCAGGGAGTGCAAATTTCTATTTATTTGGGACAATCTTCAATGATATTGTCCTTGCCTTATTTTCTTCTCTTCTTATGGAGTTCTTAAGAGAATCTGCATAGCTGATTGGTTGTCTGTCATTCTTCTGTTCTGTAGAGGGATCATATCCCGGTTATGCCTTATCATTTGATGATCTTTGACTGCTAAGAATGTCATCCAAGGTTTTTGAACTATTTTCAAATTTTAATCCCTTCTTTTCTTTTTCAAGTTCACTTTTTAGCAACTGAATCTCAACTTCTAGATTCTCACATACTTGTTCTCTATTATTGAGTTTTTTTAGAATTACTTCTTCAATTCTTTTAGCTTTTAGGAGTCAGGATTTCAAATCACTGTTGATCTGCTATGATTCTTTGATGGTTCTTGATGCATCTATTTCTCTTGATTGATTTGATTCTTCAAACTCTTGAAGTTGTGTTCTAAGTAGCTTGTTCTTATTTTTATACCTTTTTAGTTCCTCTAGAGCACTAATTAGTTCTTCTTCTATATCTACTTCTCCTTCAAATTTAGAGTTTTCTTCATCATCTACATTATTATTTTGAGTGTTCATTCCCATAAATAGAAGCTCCGAATCTTCATCTTCACTCATGTCTGAAGAGTTGATGTCTTCTTTGGAGTAGAATTTTTTCTTTTTCTTATAAAATTTATTCTTGTATTGGTCTTTATGGTTGTGGGATTCTTCATCATCACTATCCTCCTTCTTGATATAGGGACATTTGTTACCAAAGTGTCCGATTTTGCCACAGTTGAAACATTTGAAGGGTAAATTTCCTTTATTTTTTCCAAATCCTTTCTGGAGTTTCTTCATGAAGTTGGCTATTTCTTCATCAGATATATATGATAACTCTTCATTGGTATTTTTCTTCTGCTTCTTATTTGTTTTAGATGCCTTAAAGGTTGTTTCTCCTTTTGATGGTTTTTCGTTCTCTGTCCTCATCTCATATGCTGTAAAAATTCCATGGAGTTGATCTACTGTGAGTTTGTCAAGTTCCAGGCTATCTTCAATTGTGGAAATCTTGGAATCATACCTCATAGGTAATGACCTTAAGATATTTTGTACAATAGGTTTGTATGAAATTTCTTCTCCTGCTTCTCCGATTGAGTTAACTACCTGATATACCCTATGAAGATATTCTACAATGTTTTCTTCTTCTTTCATATTTAAATTTTCAACTGAGCTCATCATGTTTGTAGTTTGACTTCCTTGAATTTATTATCTCCTTTATATATAACCTCTAGTTTGTTCCAAATATCCTTAGCTGACTTACAATGCATTACTTTCACAAATATATGATTTGTTAATCCTCCTAGAATGAAATTGACTGCTCTTGAGTTTTCATTGCAAATCTTCTTTCCTGTAGTATCTGTGGGTGGAGTAGCTGGTGCAGTGTAACCATCTACTACAAATTTCCAAACATCAAAACCAAGAGCCAACATGTAGCTTTTCATTCTTATTTTCCATAGAGGATAATCATCTCCTTTAAACAATGGTGTTTTGTTGGAAGACATTCCCTCTTGCTGATCCATTTCTTTCAGGATCTACCTTCCAGTTATTAGACTGTGATGAAGACACTTGCTCTGATACCAATTGTTGGAAATACTGAGAGGGGGGGG
>SNQJ01S0288577.1:0-10181 GCA_010110895.2 Picea sitchensis | reverse complement strand
TCAACAATGGACTTTGTATTTAAACAATAAATTATATAATTATACTTCAACAAGCATTACAAAGTTTATAAAGAATAATATGTGTTTGTGAAGGACACCAATCCTCTTTAGAGAACCAACTTTTGGAGACACAAATCCCCTTCTTCAGGGCACCAACCCTAGGAAGCACCATCTCCCTTTGTTTTAGGGAACCAACCCTAAGAAGCACCAACTCCCTTTGTTTTAGGGCACTAACCCTAGGAAGCACCAACTCCCTTTGTTTTAGGGAACCAACTCCCTTGTTTTAACACTTTACTTAGACAAGGATATGAATCCTTCCTTGCTCATCCCTTCCACCATCACTGCATAAGTATCTTCAACTTTCCTTCTTGGACTCTTCTTCTGCTTTTGATCTTCTGATCTGGACTGTAGAGATACATTCTTCTCACCATATATTTACGTTTATATAATGTTCCAATTGGTGTGAGCTTTGAAGCATTATGTCCCTTTGTTTGAACCATTGCACTTATTCATTTAAATTAACAATAATAACTTCTATTATTGTTATTATTGTTAATAGTTTGTTAAAGACTTCAAATCCTTTGCAAACTATTTCAACATTTTAACCCATCACTTATTATTTTACTTATTCTTGATTTGAATATTTGCAGACAGGTGCTTCCTTCAAACGATTCTTTTCAAACGACCATGGGATCGTTACTACGAAACTTAATCTCCATTTGTGATTCCTCTATTATTATTCATACAATATTGTGAAATTCCTAATTCGTCATCATATATATGTTGATCAAACTTTTAAGAGTCGAACACATGCATGAATCGACTTCGTTATTTTGATCCCACACTTTTGTTGCATCCTCAGTTCTCAATAGATCTGAATCAAGAAGTTACTTCACTATCTGGTGTATTTTCCTGTACCTGGAATGGACAGGTGCTAGCTTGTGACTCCCCTTTGTTTTTCATATGACCAAGCTGTTGTGACCAACAACTAGATAGACAAGGTGCATGGATGATTTTATGTTTTAGCCCATAGGCACTTCATTTCACCAAGTGACTATATATCGTGACTAGGTGTTAAACCAATTGGCGCTTTAGCTCATCGCCATTTTACATATGACCTTGACCTGTGGCTGAGGGTGGTGTCTAAGTCCTAACTAAAGCCAACGCTTAATCGCTTATCAAGATCGGCGGTCGTGTTTTATCTGCAAGTTGAGATGGATGGTTCTCTTTTACTCCGAGACTTCGTCGTTTCGGGATTCCGACCTTTGTAGTCTTCCAACTCTCCTAGAGAAAATTTTGTCAGAGTGTGTATCAACACTTCCCTGCTTAATAACCTTCACATGTCCAAGATCTAGGACCGTAGGCTTAGGCAAAAATTAGCTCCCACTTTCTAGGTATTTGGCTATTTGTGACTCCGGGACTCCGGGTTACTTGAAGTTTGAAGTAGTTAAATCCCTTCGTAGGTTTACCTACTGAATAAGTCATAAAGCTGCAGTGACTACTTGTTGTCATTTGTTAGTACTCCTTACACTATCCTTCCATTGTACTCGATCGGACGATCAAGAGATATTTTGGTGGATCTTAGATCAACGACTAACATTAATTTGTGACTTCGGCCTTCGACGCTTTAGACATGTTTTCTAGTAGGAGAAGCGAGATATCCCCAGAGGCTGTAATTCTGGAGTGATGTGGCATGATGATGTCACTTTTGATGTGGCACTGGCTGAGTGGTTTCCACATGTCACCTTGATTCAGGACTTTCGTATACCTAATGTACCAACTAGACCTTGACACTTGTCACCAACTGGTTGGGCCACATGCCATCTTTGTCTTCTTCCACATGTCTCCCTCTTGGATCATGGATTTTCACTTCGTGGCTTCAGTACTTCGTGGAGTCAAGAGTTTTAGTTGTTTGGGGCTCCTCGTAATCCTGGAGTGGTCAATGTTGGGCTGAATATTCCTTCCCTTCCACTAGTTCATCCAACGGTTGGCGAGATTTCTTGGCTCTTCTTTTGATCCTACGGTGCAAGAGAGTTCGTGAATTCAGGGCTTCAACCTTCGATTACAATTACATGTTTCAAACTCCTTTTAGTCAAAGTGGTCAGTGTCGAAGTTGACCACCATTGGACCCGCCTATCCTCATCCAACGGTCACCATGCATTGCCCAGATCTGATGGCCCTCATTCACTTCAGGAATTTGGGGCTACGTGGATTCATCCTTGTCTCAAATATTCTCTGTAGTGGCTAAGCTCCAGAGTACCAAAGCTTTCTATCTCTTGCTTGATCCAACAACTGAGAACTGACTCGAATTTTCTCCATGAGATCTGACGGTTTTCATTTACTTCACGACTTTGGAGGTTTGAAGACTTCGTGTCTTATGGGGTCCTCTTATCCTGTCCTTGCACTTGGTTCTACCTGACAATCAAGATAAATCTTGAATTTATCTAATGATTGTGATTACTCCCAAATTTTGAATGTTCGATTAGGATTCCATGATCCTTTACAAAGGGTTGTTCTGTGCAAGTTCTGGCTTCTACGCGATCTGATGGTCCAGAATTTTCCTGAGAACTATATCACAGGACATGATTCTTTTGGAGTTTTACTATGGGGATTTCAATCCCAATAGCACTTCTGTAATGCGCTCTCCCTTCTGAGCTTTCCTTAATCCTTTCCATGCTATGATTCTATGTGTCTATCCTTTCCCCGCTATCTCTCATGAGATTTAGGAACATAAGATCATTGTTGATCCTATCGTGATCAACATTGATCACGAATTGCTTCTATTGCAAGGTGATATTCCTATGCCCCAAGGTAATCTTCCTTTTTCTTTGATTAATGTACATGTTTGACTCATTTTTCCATCAATGACAACACAGAATCAATAATGCCAACATTTTAGGCGCACCATTGATGACTTGTACAATTTCATGCCAAAAGGGTGAGCGAAGAACATTGAATGGTATGGCACATGCATAGAGAAACTTGGAATTTTTTACATCTACATTATCCCTACAACCTTAGTGAGAATTCACATGTGAGAATTCATGACTAGCATGGGGGGATGGGAATTGACCATTGAACATTCTTTGTGAGTTTGAGGCCTCATATTCAACCCTTGATTTTTGGATTTGTTTTGTGTGGCCTCCTTTTCCTTCTTGTATTTGTTTCTGTCTTTCACTAACACATGGTCATAGGTGTTGACTACTATAGTATTACCTTTATCCCATAGCATAATCTCATAGAGATGTGTTCTCACATGGGTATATGAACTTGTGTAAGTTTTATGACAATGAGAGCATATAAATTTTTTGGTTCCACCCCCTTTTCCTCCCTCGAGATTTCTCACATACTTCCACAAGGGTGTTGAACTCTTTTTGGGTTTATGTCCATCATCACTATTAGTTTCATGATGATCATCCCATTCCATTTTTTCCTCTCCACAGTATGCTTTGCTTGCTTCTAGTTCTTCCTCATCATCATTGGTATTTTGGATTCTCAACACCACCATCATAATAAAAATGGAACCAAAAGAATAAATCACATTGACATACCCATCATGCTTGGTTAATATTGATGATAACTTGTTGTTTGCAATAGAATGATGGGGAAAAAGAAATGGGAAAGAGTAGGAGAATAGAACATTCAAGCATTCAACATAGTAAATATGCTACTTTTTTTTTTTAAGTAAAAAGAGGTAGATCCTATTATAATATATGCCAAAATATACAGTTGTGCTTGGGCTGCCAGTTGTTCCTCCAAATTAGCGGAAACTGGAACAACTGGCAGCCTATGGTATCTGTGTCAAAAATAGGCGGTCCACCATTTGTCCTGCCCATAGGAAACCAGGACAGATGAAAACCCATGGTCTGAACATTAACCATAAGTATGAAAAATCAAACAAGTTTAAACCATGATAGTTCGGGCCTAGTTGATTCCATAACCATAACTCTAACCAGAACAATAAATCTAATCAAAAGCATGACCAAAAGAAATTACATGGTGGCCTCGGAGGAAGCCATGTTGACATCTTCTTCCTGCGCTCCCTCCCTAGATGGCATCACAAAAGGTTGTGCGCAGGTCAGGCATCTCTTCCCTGCTGGCTCATTGGAGAAGGCGTCATATAGCATATCAATATGTTGGCTTATGAGAATTCCACGGTGGACTTGGTCCGCCACCTAGATACTCAATTCAAACATCAAATCCAGGTGCTCGGGGTGGAAAAATGGCGGTTGGACACACCACAATTCCTGCATGGTAGATATGGGAGGTGGTGCAAGGACCTTGCCACCCTCCCTCGACTTGCCACCATCCCTCGACTTTCCACCCAACCTGGTATCCTCGGCCTTGCTTGTTGCTGTCCCTCTCTGTTGATCCATGGATTCTTTTGGACCCTGTGACTCTGCTACTTCTCCTTAACACTTTCTATGTCATTTACCAAGATGTATCCAGTCGCGGGCGCAACCTCCTAAGAGTTCAGCTCCTCCAAAATCTCTTCCTCAATTTAGCAGGTGGGAAACTTTTCCAACTGAGCTTTCTCGATGTTGCATTCTTGTTGCTCCCCAGTGGCAGCCATAGTGGTTTCCCCCAGGAGGTTTTCAATTATCAGGTATAGTGAAGAGAATATGCTCCGGAGGAACCTGAATTGGCTCTTCTAGAAAGACCTCCTCCACATATGCCATGGGAGGTGTCCTGAGCCTTTTTTCCCTGTGCATGAGTTGAGTTCAGGCCATAGACAACGCACGCTCCAGCCATTGTTGTCTCTTCTGACGAGCAACAAAGGTGTACCAGGCAGAGCCACAACGTGGCTTCCCTCTCTCTCTCGGCATTGGGATGAGAATTCCAATGGCTAGAATGACGATGGTGTTCCTGTAACTGCACCAAAGCTCATAGTAGCCTGTCTGGTGCGGGCCAAAATCAAAATGGATGAATCCATGGCAGGGCTTATTTATATCCAGGAGGATGGACGGGACAAGATCCTCTATTAAATCTCCCTCCTTAACTGGTTGTGCCTCCAGACTGTTCATGTGAGGGATAAGTCCCTTGGCGTGAGGCTAGTAGTTGGGGCTTTCTCCCATCCTTAATGGTGAGGGGATGGGAGTCGACCGACCTTATTTATGGCTAGGTCAAGCTCCATCCCACGTGGCCTTGCTACGTGACGTGTCACCCCATTCAGGGTTAGTAGGTCCCCTTTGGCAAGGGCTTGGCATCAGTTTGAGAGACCAGTGCAAGAAGAAGTTTGGGCCTCCCAGTAGATATGTTCCACCTTGGTTGTAACTCCTTCATTTGCGAGGCAATCCGCTACTTTGTTAGCTTCCCGTTTCACATAAGAGGGGATAATGGTAAGACTGGGACAGAGGAGGGATCCAAAATCCTCCAAAAGTCTTGGGGAGTCTCCAGCTGGGTGAGATTTTCTGTGGGTTTTCCCCATTGAGAATTTTGGTTATTAGCTAGATGATGATCTGAGAGTCTCCTTCCACAATGACCCTATTGAAATGATTGTCTGTTGCGGCCTGGAGGCCTCTTAAGAGACCCATGAGCTCAACAACATTGTTTGTGTTATCATCCAGGAAGCTTGCCACAAGGTAAAGGATTTCGCCATTATAGTTCCTGAGAATTGCCCTGAATCCCGCTGGTCCGGGATTACCTTTAGAGGCTCCATAAAAATTTATCTTTATAAAACCAATTGGAGGGGGGGTCCAGGTGGTCGAGCTGCTAGGTTGGCGACTGGTTAAAGTCATATTGGGATGGTCATTCAGACTGAGTTGCCAATTTTGGAAAATGCATCGCTCCCCTAGACTATAATTTAGGTCCTCTCGTGTCCAAGGTTTGATTTTGATTGTTTCTCGGATTAGCTTTGCTATTCTTTCCCATGTTAGGGAAGGTGGGCAAGCCTTTGAATGAAAGATCCTTTTATTTCTTTGTTTCCAAATTTGCCAGAGGGTGAAGCCCGGGAGGATCTGCGAGATATGTGCAAGAATTGGGTTTTGAAAGGAGAGTGTATCCCAGTTCTCTAAAATATCTCTGATACTGTTTCTGTTTCAGTTCGAGCAACGCATTAATTGGGACCCCCGGTCCTAGATCCACTGGCTATAGTGACAACTGTTGAAAAGGTGTTCCATCGTCTCCTCTTGTTGTTAGAAAAGGGTGTAGATTGATGGCCCTATGAAGCCCCTTTTTTTGAGGTTATCCCAAGTGGGGATGTGGTTCTGAACTATGACCCATAGAAAAGTGGACACTTTGGGCCAGAGAAATGAGCTCCAGATCTTGCCCTATATACTCTCCTTATCGTGATTCTGATAGTTCCCTTCCAGGTAGTAGGCCTCTTTGACTGAGAAATTGCTTGTTGTGGAATACCCCCATCTGAGTATGTCCAGACCTTCCCGAGTGGGGATTTTCTTGTGGCTTGCGCATGCTTTCCAAGCCTGTGTATCCCTGTCCCTTGAGAGATGTAGTTCCGGGTTTTTGGTTTTCCATTGTCGCTAGGGCAGGTTTCTGTCAGATGTTCTCCATAGATCTTTCACCCTTCGAAAAGTGTCAGGTTGTAATACCTGTCTGAGGGGGTTGAGTTCTTCCAGGTTGATTAGGTGCTCTTGTTATTTCCAAGAATCCTGCCAAAATAGTGCACTTTCCCTGTTCCTAATTTCCTAGAAGGCATGCTTCTGAACTAATGATCTATTTTGCCAAGCTGTGTTCCAGATATTAGAACCCTGGATTTGGTCATTGAATCTGATTAGTTGGTTTGCCTGGGTTTTTGGGGCATACTTCTACTTCCAGATTTGTGCCCATAATTCTGTGGGAAGCTTTAACCATCTCCACCACATTTTGGCACCCATAACTTGATTGAGCTTTCCTGAGTCGCGGAGGCCCAGTCTGCCTAGAGCTTTGGGTTTGCAGAGCTTATCTCAGCCCACCAGAGCCCACTTCTTGTTAGGTTGATGTCTATGCCATAAGAAACTTTTTTGGAGGCTTCTGATGGCTAAAATGACTGAATTAGGTGCTGCGAGGGCAGTGAAAAGGTAGGTGGGCAGGGCTTGCAGGACTGACTTGAGAAGCACTAATCTAGCTACAATGTTGAGGGGTCTGAAGGTCTAGTTATTGAGCCTGTTTGTGATGGAGAGAATCAAACTGTCCTAGGAGATGGAGCACGTCGATGCTCCTGTGAGGGGAATGCCAAGATAGTTGGATGGAAGGGATCTCTTGGGTATGCTGAGGAGTCGGGAAATATGGTTCTGTACCACGATTGGTGTGTTGAAGAAGTAAAGTTTGGATTTGTCGAGATTAAGGGCCATGCCTGAAGCTTCCGCAAAATAAGAGAGAATGGAATTGAGCTTGTTGGCTTCGCATGATGTAGGGGTGTTCATGAGAAGGGTGTCATCAACAAACTGACTATGCGAGGGTATAGGTTGGATATTGTGCATGGGTAGGCCTTTAAGGGAGCCTTCCAGAGCCGCCACCTTGATGTAGTGTCCTAGTCCTTCCACCACGAGAACGAAGAGGAAGGGTGAAAGAGGGTCTCCTTTCTGGATGCCCCTTGAAGGGGAGAAGGGTTGGGATGGCACTCCATTGACCAGTATGGAAAAGAAGGCTGAAGAGTTGAGATTTAAGATCCAATTTACCCACTGCCTATCGAAACCAAAGGATTCTAGCATGGAGCGTAGATATTGCCAGCTGACTCTGTCAAAAGCTTTTGAGAGGTCGAGTTTAATGAGAATACCTGGGATTTTGGCCGTCTTTAGTGAATGGATCACCTTGTGAGCTAGGATGACGTTGTCCATGATTTTTTGACCTTCCACATAGACTGCTTGTTCTTTGGAGATGACAAAGGGGAGGATCGGATTGAGGCATGTGGCTATCACCTTTGTGATGATTTTGTAGATGACGTTGCATAGGGAAATCAGTTTGTATTTCTTGGGGTGAGTGACTCTCTCCTCCTTTTGGATGAGAGTGAGAAAAGTGGCATTGAGGGCAGATAGGACTTGGCCTGAGGTTCTAGATTCCTCCATGACCTGCCAAACCTCTTCCCTGATTAAGTCCCAGCAGTGATGGAAGAAGTCTATGGTGAAGCCATTTGGGCCAGGCGCTTTCCCTGAGGGAATTCCTTTGACTGCCTGGTCCACTTATTCTTAGGTGATGGGCCTCATTAGGGCTTAATTCTGCTCCTGTGTCACCAGTGAGGGTATATGCCTGGTTATATTCTGAATTGCTTCCTCCCTATCCTCGTTGGTTTCCGTGAGAAGCTCTTTGTAGTAGGTGTTTAATTCCTCTACGATATGGGTGTGTTCTCTGATAGGGTTTCCTTGGGTATCCTCCAGTCATTTTATCTAGTTGATGTAATGATGATGCACCATTGCTCTATGGAAGAAATTTGTGTTCCTCTCGCCTTCTTTAAGCCATTGGACTCTGGATTTCTTGCGCCACATAATTTATTCTTGTTTTTTCCTTTCTTCTAATTCCTCTTGAAGCTCCTCCTCTTCTTTCATTAAGTCTGTGGTCCTGGTTCCTGAGATGAAGGTTTGCTACAAAGCTTCCAGTCTGTTTTTGATTTCCTGCATGCACTGGAATATGTTTTAGAAGGTGGTTTTATTCCAAAGCTTCAAATACTGCTTGAAGTTTTTGAGGCATTGTTGGAATTTGTACATGAAGGTTCCATGCTCTATCTCTTCTTGGGCCCACCATGACTTTTCCAGTTGATGGAAGTCAGGGTGTGAGAGCCATAATTTCTCAAAACATAAGGGTTTGTATTTTGGTGTTGCCCTTGTGTCTAGACAGAAGGAAATGGGCCAGTGGTCCAAGCCTGTTTTTGCAAGAATATTGGCTTCCATGGCAGGATCTTGCTCTAACAATTCTTCCACTACAAGGAAGTGTTCTAGACATCATGCCATCTGCTGATGTCCAGATCTACGATTGGACCAGGTAAAAATGTCATTGTGGGTTTCAATATCTACTAGATTTAGCTGGTCAATGAGTGTTTTGAACTTACCACTGTCTTGCTCCAGCCTTTTGGTTCCACCAATTTTTTCTTCCAGCATCAGGATCATGTTGAAGTCTCCCCCTAGTATCCAGTTGGGTGTGCTCAATAATTTTTTCATGTGATTTATCCATTTCAGGAAGCTTTCTTTTTCCTTTGGGATCTGCGGTCCATAAACATTTGTAATGGCTCCTTCCTTGGTCGACCCTGTGACCGTGAAGTGTGTTGTGAGCATGCCTACGATAGATAAGGGTTTGTTCAGTGTGATAGTGTTGGGGTTCCATAATATTGCTAATCCTCCAAATGCACTGACAGAGTCGGAATGTATGAAATCACACCCTCTCCAGCTACGATGGAAGATAGTTTCTTCTTCTAGTCCAACACATTTTGTTTCTTGTAATAGGAGGACATCTAGATTCTCTACATGAATACAGTCTCAGAGGATCCTTTGTTTGGATCTTCCATTGAGTCCTATGATATTCCAGGTGATTATCTTCATCATGATGATTGTGAAGGTGGGTGGATGTGTCCCTCCGAGAGCCTTTGGATCTGCCCAGAGTTGAGCATGAGATTCCCTGCCTCTTTGATGAGCTGTTGGGTTGATTTGTGTCCCCCTCTTTTTTTTTCTCATGGTGCTCTCTTTGAGTCTGAACTTGGATTTGTGGCTATGCCCAACCACACTATGGATCCTGCTGTGGAGTCTAGAAAGACTTTTTGAAAATTGCATAGTTTTTCTACAGGGAGGGCTTGCAGGTCCTTTTGATTGAGATCTTCCTCGAGTTTTTCAAGATCGATGCCCGCTAGATCTTGTTCATCCAGATGCATCTAAGTGTCCCCATTTGCCCCCATTTTGTCTTCTAGGTTAGCTTCATTGTTTTGTTTGGAGCTGTGCACTTCTTGGCTCTTCCCTTTCTCTTGGTTCTTTGCTTTATGCGAATCTTGGATGTCTTCATCTTCCGACAGCTGATTCAGAATGTCATAAGAGTTTTTGGTTGGAATCTTTGAAGCAGTATCTGGATTCTACCTCCTTGGTGGGTTCCTTTTTCGGCCTGTGATTGTGGTAATGTTGGATTACTGAGAGGGGGGGTGAATCAATAATAGCGTAATTATAATTCTTTTTCTTCAAATGTTATATCAATGTAGAATTATTATCCAATAATGAGCAGTAAGAAATAAATAATCACACACATACACAGTACACCAGTGTTTTACG
>SNQJ01S0288575.1:0-12578 GCA_010110895.2 Picea sitchensis | reverse complement strand
GTAGCAGTTCGAAGACTTGACACTCTAGAAGGTTTGAGAGTTTGGACACTCCAGGACCCCTGAAGACAAATTCCCTTTGTAAGTATTATCCATAGGATGCTAGGAATTCGTGGAAGTTGATCCACCCCACTCAGGGAGTTTTCTAATTTGGCACTCCGGGAGATTCATTGTGATGTGCTTTGGAAACCCCAAATCTCAGAGTCTCAAAACTCCTATCCATCATCCTCAGTGAAATCGCTCATTCAAGGTTCTGGGACGTTTTTGATGTGTGAAAAAGGGAAACCTACAAAGCTCTGGAGCCTCTAAGTTTCAAGGCTCTAGATAAGCACCCAACTATTAGCACTTGGTCACAACAGTGGTTGGATGCTAACCAAGGGCTGAAGAAAGGGGGGCTAGCACCCAAAACTTATTGCAGAACAAAGATGGGCTTAGAGATAGAAGCTTGAGAGGTTGTTGATTAACCATGACCTATTGAAAATGGAGTCGGATTATATTTTTTTGAACCATATTGGTTTATGTTATTCTAGAAAATTATTAAGTCTAATACCATGACAAAAATTTGGTTGAATGCACATTTTGCAGAGTTAACAATTGTCAGAACCAAACCGAATTGTCGCATAGTGCAAAGAAATGGAGGAGGCACATAATGGTTACACTTCGGAGAATGAATCTAGAGGAATGGATTTCCATCGGGGAGTTGAAGGAAAAAACTCCAATGGGAATGGAGGAGAAATAGATAAAGACGCGGGCATGATGAAAATTATTAAAAAATTTCAAAAAGAGGTCCAGATTCACCGATCAGATAACAAAATTCTTATGAGATCTAGGGAGAAACAGGGAGACTTCAGCATGAAGTTGATGCAGAGCTTGGAAAGAATAGAAAATAAATTGGATAAGGAGAGTGGCTCAAGAAAATCAGGAAGTCACAGGTCTCCTGATGAGAAAATAAAAACAAGAAGTGTTAGCACACATCGCTATCACTCCCCGAGGCATTCCAATAAGAGAGTACACGAAAGCTCAAGTCCATCCCCTATCCATATGCATAAGAGGTTTGGGGTGGATGAGATACAAGGGGAAATGAAAAAATGAAACCTCCTACATTTGATGGTGTGCACAAGAAGGATGAAGATGCAGAGACATGGCTGTTGGGCATGGGAAAGTATTTTCAATTGCATAATTATTCTTCTCATGCAGAAGGAAGAATTTCCATCTACTAACTTAAAGGAAAGACATCCATGTGGTGGGATCAACTTGTGCAGGTGCAACACATTAAATAGAAAAATGTTACTTGGAGGGAATTCAAGAAGTATTTCAAAAATAAATACTTGACTAAGAGATACTATGACAAGAAAATGAAAGAGTTCTTTGAACTCAAACTTGGGAGTATGACAATAGATGAATATGAAGGAAGATTTTTAGAATTTCAGAAGTATGTCTCTTTCATCAAGGATGAGACAGTTAATATTCATAGGTATTTGAGTGGTCTTCCATCATTCATCAGTGAAAAAATAGAATATGATGATCCAAAAACATTGGAGGAGACCATAAGGTGAGTTAAGTGCCTGTATGATAAAAAAAACACAAGGACACCTTTCCAAAAAGATTGAGAAGACAAGAAGAAATTCAAGATGGATCAGAGGAAGAAGGGAACTAAGCCACCATTCTTCAGAAATAATCCTTAGGGACAACCAATTTCTAGAGAATTCAGAAGGATTGAGATAGGTGTTCAAAGGCCAAGGAAACCACCTATTCAATGTTGGGGTTGTAAAGGAGATCATATGTTTAGAGATTGTCTTCACAAAAGTGAAAAAATGAGAGTTGTTCACAATGTTCACCGAGATGAAACAATGGCAGACATGGGAAAAAGTGTACCCATGATCTATGTATCCTTGGACAACAAGCAAGCATAGTATCAGTCACATATGATTGAAGTGGAAGGTATGATCCACAACCGAACCATCAATATTTTAATTGATTCATGATCTAGTCAAAATTATATAGATCCTAAGATGGTGGAAAGTTTTCATTTGACAATAAAAAAGCATGGAAAATATTGGTTGGTACAACTCTCTACCGGAGCCAAAAGAAAAGTTAATGATATGGTTAAGTCATGTTTTATGGACATGAATGGACTAAGCACAAGGGAATATTTGAACATCTTGCCTTTAGGTTCCTATGACTGTATAATTGGGATGGATTGGTTGGACCAACACCATGCCATCTTAGACTGTCATAACTGTTATCACTGAAATTTCGTCTGCACGTGGCGACAAGAACTCCACATCATCAAAACAGCAATGAAGTCATTCATGGCACTGAATTAAGTTCACAGCATTCCAGAAGGGTAAAAAACTATACAAAGTAACCAAAAATTGAAGGGCAATTTACAGTAGCCTGGTGCGCGCGCATATGCGCGGGACAAAAACGTATTTTTGGCGCATGCGCGCCCCGACGCGCGCCTGTCAACATAAAAAGCCGCGCATCTGCTAATACGGTGCATTAATTGCTTAAGTCGGCCTCCCAACCGCCAATGGACCGGCCCCCAAGATGATTTGACCTTCAGATCAGGGTCGGCTCTGCAAATTCNGTCAGAGAAATTTCAGCAATGCAGTTGAAGAAGTGTTATAGGAAGGGCTGTCAAATATTTGCAGCCCATATGGAGTAAGAATCTAAGAATAAGGTGCCAAATCTGGAGGATCATGTAGTCATGGAAGAGTTTGAAGATGTCAAAGACTACATGCCTGGAGCAGCTCCAGTGTCAAAGGCACCTTACAGAATGAGTACACTAGCGATGAAGGAGATACAAATGCAACTTGAAGAACTTTTGAAGAAGGGCTATATACACCCAAGTGTGTCACCTTGGGGTGCCCTAGTCTTGTTTGTGAATAGAAAATATGGGACCTTGAGATTGTGCATTGATTTCAAACAATTGAACAAAGTGACTATAAAGAACAAGTATCATCTACCAAGGATCAATGATCTCTTCAATTAGTTCAAGGGTGTAAGGATATTCTCCAAGATAGATATCAGGTCAGGATACCATTAGGTAAGTATTAAAGAGGAAGACATCAGCAAGACCACCTTCAAGACAAGGTACGGTCATTATGAGTTCACAGTGGTGCCATTTGGGTTATCAAATGCACCAGCTGTTTTCATGTGGCTAATGAATGGTGTTTTCCGAGAATAGTTAGACAAGTTTTTCATTGTCTTTATATATGAAATCCTTGTATATTCCAAGTCCGAATAAGAACATGAACATCATTTGAGGATGGTGTTGCAAGTGCTGAGAGAACAACAATTGTATGCCAAATTGAGCAAGTTCTCATTTTATCAAAACAGATTCACTATTTGGGGCATATCATATTTTAAGATGGGATAATAGTGGATCCTAAGAAGATATAAGTCATTAGAGAATGGAAAATACCTAAGAATGTGACAGAAGTTAGATCCTTCATGGGTATAGTGGGATACTATAGAAGGTTCATTGCAGGATTTTAAAGAATAGCTCATCCCATCACTTCCTTGCAAAGGAAGGGGAAGAAATTTCTATGGACAAAAGAATGTGAAAGGAGATTCCAACAATTGAAGAAGTTATTAACCAGTTCTCCAATTTTGCGGATTACTGATCCTAATGAATATTTCATGGTTTTCATAGATGTGTGCAAAGAAGGAATTTGAGGAGTCCTTAGTCAGAACGGATTTGTAATATGTTTCGAGTCCAGAAAATTGAAAGAGAATGAAAGGCTCTATGCCACTCATGATTTGGAGTTGGCAGACATAGTGCACTCTTTGAAGAAGTGGAGGAACTACTTCATGGGAAAGAGGTTTGATCTGAGGACAAACCATAATGGTCTGAAATATTTGTTTGATCAACCTACTTTGAATGTTAGGAAAATCAGATGGTTAGAATTCCTCTGTGAATATGACTTTGATATAAAGCATATCAAGGGGAAAGAGAACAAAGTGGATGATGCACTCAATAGAAGAGTGCATGATTTTCATGCTACAACAATTAGCATGTACCAATCAGATTTGAAAGAAAAAATTGTGGAGGCTACAAAATCAAACTTGTAGTTACAAAATTGTAGCAAGGTAAAATGCAACAGAAAGTTGAGTATTATGAATTTGGAATTGATGGAATTATCTTGTATAGAAACATAGTTTATGTACCCAATTCTCTTGATTTGAGGAGTGCGATTTTAAAAGAAATGCATAATGTGCCTTATGCTGGGAACCCTAGATATCAGAAAATAGTTTCAGCAGTCAAGAGCCAATATTATTGGCCAGGAATGAAGAGGGAGATTGCTGATTTTACTGCCAAATGTTTGGAATGTCAAAAGGTAAAATATGAGAATAGACACCCAACTGGTTTACTGCAGCCATTACCCATTTCTGAGTGGAAGTGGGAAGTTGTAACAGTGGATTTCAACACAGGATTGCCCAAAACAAGCAAGCAATCCTATTTTAGTAAGCTTGTCCATTTCATTCCTAAAGATGCCCATTTCATTCCTATGAAGGTCACTCACAAGGAAACCAATGTTGTTGATATTTGTATGAGGGAAGTAGCACACTTGCATGGCATACCCAAGACAATTTTGTCTGATAGAGACCTAAAGTTTACCTCAAAGTTTTGGATAGGGTTATTCAAAGGGTTCATAACAAATCTGAACTTCAACACAACCTATCATTCTGAGTTTGTTGGGAAAACAAAAAGGGTGAGACAAGTGATAGAGGATATTCTAAGGATGTATGTGATGGACAAACCATCTAAATGGGAATATTATCTACACTTGGTAGAATTTGCCTACAACAATGGGTATCAAGCATCATTGAATATGATCCTGTTTGAATCACTTTACGGCAGAAAGTGAAACACTCTAGTAAGTTGGGACAACCCAACTGATAGGGAAGTGGTTGGGCCAGAGTTGCTCAAGGAAATGGAAGAGAAAATGGTGAATATTAAGCAGAATTTGAAGGCTTCCCAAGACAGGCAGAAAATCTATGATGATAAGAACATAACTCACAAGGAATTTAAATTAAGGGATCATGTTTTATTGAAGGTGAAAGCCAACATAATTTCCCTAATGCTAGGAAACTGTTCCAAGTTGGCAGTAAGATATTGTGGGCCATTTGAAATCCTAGAAAGGATTGGAACAATAGCTTACATGCTTGCATTTCTTGCATCCATGTCTCTACATAATGTATTTCATGTCTCATTTCTTAAGAAATATATACCTGATGCTAATCATGTTATTGATTGGAATGTGATTTAGGTGGAGCAAGAAAGTGCTTTCCAGGTGCATTTGGTGTGCATATTGGACCAGAAAAGCAAGGAGCTCCGGAATCAAGCCATAGGGCCCTTAAAATTCCAATGGACCTTGTACGGTCCTGAGGACACAACATGGGAGCATGAATATGCTATGCGGGTAGATTACCCACATCTTTTTGAACATTTTGGAAATCTTGTTGTTATTGTGTAAATAGTTGCACCGAGGACAATGAAAAAATAAGGGGAGTGTATTGTAACACCTCAAGGTCGATCCCTTGCTGAATTCTAATTATGTTTACAGGCTGGTGACCCAAGTGTTTATAAGATGGAAGACTTATATGTTTATTAGGTCAGATAGCCTAGATGATTAAGGCCGATGAGCCTATTTTTTTATATTAAAACACTCATATCATTAATAAAATTACATCGTTGTGTGTAGACTGACCACAAAAAAAGAGTTATGGGGGACTAAGTTCCACTAGGTAGGGTAAGGGAAGGGGATAAGTGTATAGGAATAGGGGCTAAGCTAAGGGATTACCTCTAAAGGAGTAATATTATGTTCTTATTTCCTAAAGGATAAGGTTGACATAATCAGTGTTTTCCTAATTTCCCGGGAGAAAGGGAACGAGTGTTAAGTGGAGATCATGCAGCATCAGGAAGACATGTGTCAACCTAGGCACATGCAAATAATAGCTAGAAAATCTAGCTCGTTGGGGTTTTATCACGGTTCGGGGTTGACTCTCTCACGATTCTCTCTCACCATTCCCATGATTCTCTTCTTTCTCTGGAGGTTTGTCATATTTCTCGATTCACCCAGGGATTCACGCACTGATCCATCACCATTGCCTTCATCGTCACCCTTTGCATATGTCACACACCTCTAGAACTGACAAGCATTTGAGTTACCCTATATTTTCCTGTGAAGTACAACACACCTATATTTTTCCTGAGTCGTACCATGCCTCAACGTTTTGTTGTTTCTACCAACACAGTTCCTTGACTAAGTGTGGCTTGCTTCCATCATCTGGTCTATACCAAGCCTTGTTGTTTCCATCATCCTTAATTAAATTGACTTAGTAGATGGAATGAAGAAGCAGGTTGTCAGGCCTGTGGATTTGAAGAGGCATATTGTGAGGCCTACAAGAAATTCTCTCTAGGTGAGAGAGGTTGTTGGGGAAACGATTTTCCCAAAGGTATCCCAACTACAACTATATTTCTCTGAGAATTCCTGTCCAGTCTATTGCTGAAGCCCTCAAAGGGAAGTGGGGTAGCCAAAGGAATGTTGAGCAGAGAAGGGGAACACTTCCTAGGGTGGTTCAAGCATGTGGGGAATGCAAGGCTGTAGGCTATTAGTGTGAGATGGCACCTGGGAGAACATCCTTCCTGTTGATTTGTGCGACTTTCTTGTTGTCCTTGCCAAGTCTAGGAATCCCTTTCTCGATGGAGTTTAGTCCCAACTAAGGGGTGACCCACTACTGAGCGTGACGAGAAGCGTGGTCTAAGGCTGGGAGGTTTGTGGAAGGTTTGTACACAGTTGGTGGTCATCTATTAAAATATAAGTACCAAATATATGTGCTTAATTTTTTTAATGATGCATTAAAATGCATGTCTATGATTCTTGCAATGTTATCATATGTTTCACTACATGTATGTTCTACTATTATTTCCGCATTAATATACGTATGAACCAAATTTTATAACTTCTTTAATTTAATTAGATAGATATGTCTATAATAAATAAATGGTATCAGAGTATGCAAGTTATTCAGTGGCATGTCCTAGCCTGTTGGTTTTAAGTTTGGGGATGTCACGAATTGGTATCAAAGTAAAAAAATAAAGATACATTGGTTTAGGTAGCATTACTCGGTAGGGGTTTGAGGGTCGGGAACATTACAAGAGAAGCATAATTTCTTGTGMTTTATATTCTGACATAGGATTGGAGAAATGGAAACAACGCTTACATGAGATATCTACCATAAGATGTGAAAGAATGATGCATGCACTAAGATGGGTTGGCACAAAGGTAAGAGAACCTCCAATTTTTTATGGTCAAAATGATTTAGAAGAATTATTAACTCAGTTTGATTTAGAAGTCTTGTAAATTAAAAGGTTATTAGTTTTATATATTTCCTTGAAAGAAACACCTGGGTGTTGGTGGGGTACTCCCAAATAAAATATCCATGATTGGTATCAATGCAAAATATTACTACACATCAAATTTGACATAGAACATGTTGGCATAGGGGCAGACCCAGGGTTCAACGCTCAAGAGCACACCAACAAAACCCTAACTACCATCCCTTTCAGCAACACCTGCGAAGAAGATGAAGTCTCACCTGAGGTAGAGTTAGGGGTGGTTGCAGGACTCAGATGTCTGCAAGCTTAGCTGAGACATTGATATGTGATTATATCTTTTACAAGGAACTTAGCATAGATCATTCATCAATATTTAACCCTTATGGTACTTCACAGATAGCATAGAGCATCGCAGTGAATACTTAGACTAAAGATGATTCAGTACTTAGCCACATAAATATAGATTAGATCCAGGATATAAGGCACTAAGCATCTTATATATCGGATCTAACATTCATTCATATATCATAAGCACAGAGCATAACTAGATCTATTTAATCACAACAAGCACTTAGCCAAGAAGGAGATAAACACATTAGGTTGAAGCACATAGCACAATACACAAAGTTACCATGGTTCACCCCCACCTTGGGGCTACGTCCCCAAAGTCTTCTTCTTTACATTATCTCGGTCAAGCGGTTACAACAAAGAGCTTCAGTGACCCTTACTTCACACAGAACATAAGATATGCGCAACTCGTTAGATCCTTCTTCCTTTCCATTTAGCACAAAACTACAACAACTTGCACTTAGATTTTAAATCTCCTTACAATCATGCACATAGCACTTGCAATATACATCCAATCACACAGATCCAGCTACTAGCACTAAGCCTTTAGCTATACATCACATACATGTACTACCATCCTCTACTTACATTCCCTAAGTATCTATTTATAGATTACAAAATGGGCCTAAGCGTGGGTAAACCCACGGGCTGACATCCCTCTCCCTTTTGCATCAACCCAAAACCCTAAAAGGGACCCAAAAATAGGTCTTGCTTCCCTAATTTCTGCTTCGCGTTGCGCTCCATATTTGGCAAGTTGTCGTAGTCCCAAAAATGGTCAAATATGACCAAGTATTCTTCAAAACTTGGTCAAGGGCCAACACGCCCCCAACACTCACCTATGACTCATCCCGAGTCACTCAGGTCTTCTGAATTCTTCCCTAAATGCCTCGAGCTGCTTCAACCTGTTGTAGTGCGACAACCTCTTGCTCAGTAAATTCCTAGATCACTGTGTCATTGAGCGGTCCTTCCAGGCATTGTTCTGCAGTGATGACAACCTATTCGAGTTTAGTTCCCTGGCTTTCAAGTTCAGAGAACAATTGGCATGCCTTTTCTTGGATTGGCTAAAGTCGTTGGGAGACTTCCATCACTTTAATTTGCAGTGTATGTACCTATTGTTGGGCTGTGAATTGCTTTGCGAACCTCTTCATTATTTCGACTGGGGTCAAAGTCTTTATCTGTACCTGTATCATGTCTGCATGATTCTTTGCTTCTTGGAGCTATGCCTCCAATGTCTGCAATTCTGGATTCTCTACGAGGGTTTCATAAGTCTGGGCGCTTCTAGTGCGCAACTACTTTCATTCCAAGGCAAAGGTTTTTAATCGACCAACCGCGCTTCGAGCAGTGGCCTCTCTTAGATCTATTATTTATTGGGGGATCTCAGGCACAGTGAGGAGATCCAGATCTGTGATGCACTGTTGGAGTTGCTGGATTACTTCTTCCAGTTGGGTTACCTGCTATGGGAGACGGTCTTCCATCTTCACTTCTATGACTGTCACAGAGTGCAATGCCTTGTGAACCCTTTTTTGTACTTCAAGTTTCCCTACTAGAAACTATGCCTTTTCCTCATCCCACTTAACTTTCAGGGAAATATTTTCCCGTTCTGCCTCATTCTGTTGTTCTAGAAGTGCTTTCTATGTTTGCATCAAAGACTGGGTGGCTTGTGTTGTGTCCTCTTGAGCTCATCAAAGGTGAGTTTCGACTTGATCAACGATATGGTGTAATTGAGTGGGCTCATTGCCTGCTCCTGATGTTCCACTTATCAAAGGCATTGTAGAAACTGCTTGGATGGACTGGAGTGCCTACTGCACTTCTTTGAGTTTTCCCTTGATTCAGTTGAATAACTCCTCCTACTTTGCTTCTTGATTTTCTGCGAGCTCTAGTGAAACATCATTCAACACAGCAATTAAGAAGTCAAAGTCATCCGAGGTAAGGGTAGATTTAAGCGTGGTCCACATGGCCTTAGATTTATTTCGGGAGGAGGGTTTTGGTGGTGTCATCTTTCTTTTCATGGAGGGATCCTCCTCCTCTCTAGGTGGAGTAACATCGCCTCTGTTTTTCTCAACTTCTGTATCGCCTAGATCGTCACCATCATCTCCCTGTGCAGGTGAGATCGAAGTAGTCTTCATGGACATGCTAGGGACATCTTCAACTTCGTCATCCTTCTTAGTCCTTCTTGGCCCAGGTGTATCCAGTATAGCTTCAGGGATTTCCTCATCAGACATCTCTGCGGGGTTCACTGCAACAAGGAGGTCCACTGACCATTCCTTGGTAATCTACTCCAAGTCATATTCTGACATCTTGTAGTAGGATTGAAGCTTCTATTTATGCTCATCATCGTGCATTGTAATATAGGTGAAGTGGTGTTCCATGCTAAATTTCATCAAAGGTCTAAACCTATGAAGTATGTTTGGGGTGATTCGCAATGTAGACTGAATTTCATTCTTCAGTTGGTTGAAGTAGGTGTGGAAGACAACATTGGATTGCCACTTCCTGCTCATGTCGCTGGAGTACCACAGCGTATAGAACTTCGTGGCTAGTGGTTCGAAAGGTTCAATCTCCAGAAAAGTGGCTCCCTTTGGCAGTTTCGAAGTGATGAAAGTGATGAGTATGAGCAACCAACTAAAGTGGAACTCATACCCTTGGTCTTGCACTCCTCTGCAATCCAACTCTAACTGGTTTACAAGATACTGTGCCCAATTCATCTATAGTCCCTCAGCGCACTTCCCTGCAAGGTCAACTACGAAGCCAGTCACCTGTGTTGGTCTTTTCTTACGAACTAACTTTCCCGCGATCAGCTAGCATGTAAGGCACACTGCGCCACTCTAGATAGAGGCTACCTTGTAGCCTCGCATACCCTTTTCTACATAGCAATAAGTTTCCTTTATCTATTGTGCTAGAGCTCGGTCTGAGGTCTTGCCTGGGTAAAATTCCTGTGGGTCAGGGCCTTTCATGCTAAGTCCCGTGATCTGATTGATCAGATTCGGATCCACAGTGATGTGGTGGTCCAACCATAAGTATCCTCCATGGTAGTAAGACAACAACAACCTGATGCATGCGTTGACTTCTTGGTGTTTGCTGAAGGGGGGGATTTTCATTACATTGAGCACTATGGACTGCACGAGGTTCTGGGTCCAGGACTGCAGGACAATCTTAGGATTTCTACCTTTCGTCTTGGTTACATATTTATGTAGAGATAACATGCTATAGGTTTTGTGATCTCCAAGGTAAAAATCATTAAATTTCAGTGCTGCGAGCTTGTCCTGGTCAACACATACTGTGCACACCCCTTTCGGAAGATACGCAGTGATCAAGGTGTACTCAAAGTATCTGGGTACACTTTCGTGGTTAATCTTGCTGCTCAAAGGTGGTATGTAAACCGACAAAATGCATGGGATCAGGTTGGCATTTTCAATATCGTCTATGTGCTTTGTTCTTGTCTCGGTCGTGGTTCTGGAAGGTCCTGCTCCGTGAGCAGTGGAGGGAGAAGCTTGGACTCCTCTTGTCGATGATGCTTGCACACCTATAGACATCCTTCTCTCTGACATGACTTTCTCAGCCATTAGGTTAATCAAAACTTCTTCAACTGCTTTCTCAACAATGCTAAGCACGTCTGACATACAATCTTGGGTCCACTAGCTCAGGTGTGAAAATGAATTCAGAGACTACAATGAACAGTATGGGAACAAGGCAATGATCACAGGGTGAAGTAATCTCAAGTTTCGGGCTCAAATGCTCACTTAGCAAAAACTATTCTCGGTGTGTAGTGCGACGGAGTAAGTAGGGAAACTTAGCAACGGTCTTCTTGCAATGGATATGGGGCCTTCATTAACTCCATTCTATCTGTTCTAGTGTTGTCCAATGGTCTAGTGGGAACCCATAATTTATTTTCGACTCGTTCAGGGCGGAATTTGAACGAGCATATCGGTCCAATGGCTATATTGCTGCACCATGGTGAAGTGCCAGATGTTGTTGTTCTGATATCTCAATGAAGCTCAATTCTTGTGATTTTTCCTTCTATGAAGTTTCCTCTGGAGTCTTCTGTAACTTTCCGATTTTGGCCCTCTTCTTACTTAGCTTCCTAGCCTTTTTCCCAGTGAGCTTAGTCTCGGTCATCCTTTTTCCATTCCGAGTCTTATCTTCTCTCGACATAGTCACTTCACGCTTCTTAGGTTCTTTCTTCATATCCAAGGGTAATACTCCTTCATCATATGGATTAGGTATTTTGGTCTTCTGTGGTTCCTCTAACACTCTTATAGCTTCGACATCCAGTTCCTTGGTGTTTAACAACTGAGATATGTTCTCTTGTTCCTCCATCAAGTAGGCGATCCTTCTAGTCATAAATTCCACGAGTTCTTGCTTCCTCTGTTCTAGGGCTTCCTTTTCTTCTTTCCTCCCTATTTGGTCTTTTTCAATCTAGATCTTTCCTAACAAATATGGAAATGGGGCATGGTCCTCAATAAATCTAATGACTTCAAACTCTTCCTCTGTCGAAGTTCCATGGGTACTCATAGCTATCTGGGTAATTCTGCCACATAGGGTTACCATTTTGACTTTAAATAATCCGATGGTTCCCAGTGAAGGGACCATAGTAGGCCTTCCTAGGTTTTCCCAAGTGCTTTTTTTCATAATGTTCATTGGTGTTCCCTCATCCAGAGCACAGTCAATGTCGAAGTCTCCTATGCTTACTTCAATTTTCTCCTTTTATTTGAAGATCTCTGACAAAATGACATCCTTATGATCATCTAGGGTTTCTTTTATTTTCAGTAACATGTTCTCTGATTCTTTATGGGGTTTTCCATAATTTTAGTCTCTTGATCTCCTTCAGAGTTTGCTTGTTCCATATTTAGTTTTTCAAGTCTAGCAATCATTCTAGGGTAATCCAATA